>QODF01000140.1:844040-929347 GCA_024372805.1 Oostethus manadensis
GGGTTGGCCGCACGAATAAAGATGTGGGGGAAAAAAATGAGGGGTTTAATTCCTGCTAGGAAATGATAACATATGTCCACGTCATGTCTTTGCAGGGTAGAGGACAGGAGAGGTCACTAAACACAACGCCAGTTCTTTGAGGAAGTTTTCTGATGCTGCCTTCAGGAAGACTAGGAAGTTGGACATTTTCATGCTCGTGTACACACGAGCTGGCATCACAGAGGCTTGAAAATGCTTATTCGGCTCAACGGCCATGTTTTTGTGTACTTTTCACAAAAACTTTGTAAGCTCCACGTCAGATTTTTCCAACGTCCCAGTTTCCTCAAATGCATCATAAAGGGAAGAATTGTCAGTCTAAGCATGTGGCCCCAGCTTCAAACTAGAAGCACTACTACTGGAACTAGGCAGACATGGATGAGGATAACCACAATCTATCCCTCCGGACATCTTTTGAGGAAGTTTGTTCTCATGCGGCACATTGGGAAGTTGGACATTTGCAAGCTTGTGTACACACAAGTGGTTATAATATGCCTCTAATGCTTGACAATACACTTATCGAGGTCGTTAGCCATGTTTTTACTTTTGACTGCAGCTTTGTTAGAGCGTTAAGTAGGATATTTACAGCGTCCCAGTTTTCTCAAATGCATCTCAAGAGTAAGAATTGTCAGTCTAAACATATGGCCACGAGCTTCAAACTACATGTACTAGATATAGTACTTGCAGTTGACCACCATGTAGCCCACCGGAGATTCCGAGAACATCTTTGATTTGCGCAAGTAGGTCCTTAAAGTAAGACAATTCTCATGTGAAACATGGACACACACGCCGTCCTCGTTTCTGTGAGTTCTAAAGATATAAACACAGCTTACATCATGTGACATGAATATTTATCAAACTACCGCAACCCTGTTATAATTATTATTGTTATTGACAACGTTACGCCCAAGAACTACTTTACTGGCGTAGTGACACCACAACGGCTAGCTGCTAGCCAGCAAGCGGCTAGCTTCACCACACACACTCACTCACAATACCTCAGGTTACTGACAAAAGGTAACGCTACATTTTGGAGCTGCCGCCACTGCTGCTGGTTTTGTTTTTAAGTTTGGAAAAGTTAAGGCTAGGCGTAGCGTTCCTTTCTATGTGAACACAGGGTAAGTATTAGGTTATCGTGAACGTGCTTGTTACTACAGCATGCGCAGAACACCATTCAAAGAATGTAAATAGAATGGGTGTGTCCCACTATGTGCATTAATGACCTGCCTCTTTTTAGTTGTTTTTGCATCTTTAGAACACACAGAAAAGAGAAAGATGTGTGTGTTGATGTCTCACTTAAGGACTGTGGTTGATGGTCAGAATTCCCCCCAAAACGTGTACATTTGCTCCTGTCGTTGAGAAGATCTTTGACTAGCCCAAACATATTGCTTGTGTTGTCATTTAGGACATTATTTCTGACTACATTAGCCAATTTGTTGCGGCAAGGATTTCAAAACATCGCCACCCTCCCCCGCATACCTTACAACCTGCTAAGAATGACTACATTTCCTGCCGCTTTCCCACCGACACATGAAATGAATGCTTTGCCGGCTGACGTCGTGTCTGACAGCTGTTCGCTTGCAAGAGGCAGAAGAATGCAGCGAGTCTTTGTGCGCGGCCGTGTGTGTCGCCGCAACATACGGGAAATGCCTTCCTCGACCGCAGCCCCACTTTGCTCCGCTTCAACATATCTGTCATTCTGCAGGGGGAGGAGTGGAATGTTACAGTGTGTGTCTTTTGCCCATCACGGTATGGACAGCGTCGGTCAGAAGTTTGGAGACGCCTTGTCATTTGATAGCATGGGGAAGCGTCTCTTAACTTGTGACTGGTAGAGTACATCCTTCTATAGAGTGTGTAGTGTTGCAGGCAGGGTGGGTGGGTGGGTGGGTGTGTGACATCAGATGCATCTGTGTCGCAATGTGTGTGACCTTGTGTAACCTTTCGCTGTTGTGTGTCAGCAGTGTTCCAATACGTGGGCGGCTGTGAAGGATAATGCATTGATTTTTATGTGAGAGTGTGTGCGTGTGTGTGTGTGTGTGTGAGTGCATCAGAGGGGATGACATCATTACTACACTTGGGCGCTGGCTGATGAGAGGTGACGAGGGCTTCGGCCACCGGCTCTTTTTTCGTTTGTGTGATGGCACATACGGCCTTTCCAAGGTCAATTAACAAGCCGTTGCCAGCATTTCACAACCATTTAAAATGACAGTTTTATTAAAAAAAATAAAAAAATACACTCACACTAAAATAGGTGGTCTTTAAAAGGAAGGGATATTAAATCTTTCTTCAATTTAAATAGAATGAGAGAAGAGGAAACTGTTCATTAAAGTGATTTGCGCTTGTTTGCGTGAACACATCCTGGTTGATGAAGGGAGATACAACACAACAGGACTGTACCATTTTTTTCATCTCTTTTCACACAAAAAAAACGACCTCAGTTAACAAATTTCAATCCATTTATCACTCGTTTATTGACTTGGGAGTCAATTTAATTCATAAATAAAATATTTTTGTAGTTAAAGCATAGCGAAACTGCATGTTTATGACTTTCTAAATAGGTTTTTTCCATTATTAGAGCCCTCTAGACATGAAATAACACCCCTATGGTCACCCTTAGGCTCCTGTTATTCTTTGTTTATGCCACATTGCGCAACACTAACGCACAGGCTACCAGACATATATAGCATATAGCATGCGATTGAGCTAACTAGGTATGTCCAGTTTATTTTCTCTAAACTTAAATGGTCCCTGACATGATTCATCAAATCTGTTTAAATTATTGTTTGAATTATTATGTATTGTTTGTAAGTATGTTCTACACGATTAGACTTTTTTGAAAGCAAATGGTGAATTTGCAAAAATTCAATTTGGGTGTGACATAACGAGGGTAATAAAGCTCAGCTAAAGCGGAGTAAAAAAAGCGCTTCTGGGATGTAGATCATTGACTTGGTCCGTTTTTTTTTTCATCAAAATAGTGGTCATGCAGAAACGTGTTGCTGCTGGATGTTAACTGTATCCGAGTGACACTGTAAGCGTGTTTTCTTTTAAGACAACAGTGGATGAGTGCAGAGAACAACAGACAGATGTGTCACTGGTGACACCCTTAAGAGAAGACTTTGGCTTGAAAGTAAAGGCATTTTAAAAAGGATGGTACAAGCGGTATAGAAAATGGATGGATGAATGGTACACAGGAAGAAACATCAAAACAACAAAGAACGACCACTACTTCAAAGTTGGCACATGAGAGTAAGTCTTCTAAATGCTATTCCACGATAGCAGTGCTTCTCAGATAGTGGGGTGGGCCCCCCTGGGGGGAGTGCAGTAAACTGTCAGGGAGTACTTTCAATGTCAGTGCAAACCTGTCCAAATGTATCATACTTGACATGCAATTTGGCTCCTGAACACACTTGCATTGGTTTCAGTTTCAAGTTCAGTAGGTATAGTACAGATAAATGAACGCATATTTGCAGTTTGTCAATAGTATTTCAAATGAGGGGTGCAAAAACATTTCTGTCCCATGACATAAAATAACTGAGAAGCACTGCACTACAGCGGCAAGGCTGAAAAGCGTTATACATGTTATATAAACATCTTTGGACAGCATTATGTTCAGGCCACATGTACAGGCTATAAAAAACCCTTTACAAAATTGCCAAAGAAACAAAGTTTTATTCGTTTTTTTTTTATCCGAGTGCTTCTTTGAGGTAGAAAAAGTCGCAAATGTTTGTCGGGATTGCTATTAGCTGTGCTCCTAAAAAAACTAAGAAATCATTCAAACGTTAGTCGAGTATGAACGAAATCTAACAAAAGAGCTGGTCGTATGTTTCATGTGGCCTTGCAAAGCCTGGAAATAATGTATGTCAAAAAGGCCTTTAAAAAATTCTGAATCATTTTGCATTATATTTTTTAGTATTTTAATATTTAAAAATAAAAATATATATTTTTATACATTTTTTATTTATTGAAAAAACATCTTTTGTGCTAAAATGTGTACTGCATGCAATTGAGAGTTTCTTATTTTTTGTTGTGGAACTATACAATAGCTGTATATGGAAATTTGCCTTCTGATTTCAATAATATATCATTTATAATATCATTTTATAATATCATATATAAAATAACATTCTAAGTTTATGTGCTTTCACAGTTACAGGTGACCTTCCGAGGGCAACCATAACTGCGATGTGGCCCGCGGTCAAATTGAGTTTGACGCTCCGAACATACGACAACAAGACTGTACCATTTTTCATTTATTTGGGGGAGGTTCCGGTTTCAACGTGACTTCATTAAAAGTGCTTCGGTGGCCTTTTTTGTTTGTTTTGTTTGTCCGTCCATTTGCTCATTGATTTATGGACAAGGACACCACAAGACTGTAGCATTTTTGAAATTCTGGGGCAAGGGGGAAACACTTCCATTGCAAGTAAAACGGCAGAAACTTTAAAAAGGACATTGTAAGACATGAATGTAAATTACTTAGGCTTTGAGCCTCAGGTCCTCACTAATCTAAGAATATTTAGTTGAATACCCATCCCTAGTGTGTGTTAGTGTGTGTGCGTGTGTGTACAAAGGAGCATCATAAGGAGAACCAGTTGGACAGGAACAACTTTCTTCAGCGCCGGTGTGCTTGAGGACTTTGCTCTCCAAGTGTCTCATTACAACCTCACACACAAACAAAGAACAAAGGTTTAACCGGTCTGCACACTTGATAGCCACACACAGAGAGCTATCAGTATCACCATTCCAGAGGCTCAAATGAACCCCAGCTCGCCAAGTGCCCGCAGCACTCCTGCATCCCCATGACAGGCCACTATACAGTCATCCCCACCACACCCTGGCTGCAGTAAGCACATTTCCACAAAGTATGATTCAATATTAATAAACGGAATGTTTGTAGTTAGAGTATAGAAAACCTGTTTGTAATGTTCTAAATACAACCTTGACTATTATTAGAGCCCTGAAGACATGATATAACACCCCTACAGACACCTTTACACTCCTATTATTCTTTGTTTACACCACATTGCTCAGATGTAACATGCAGGCTACGGGATTACTGCCGGGACACAAGAGATGGCCGTGGCTTTAATCATTAGCAAGATAGCAAAATAAATAAATAGTAAGCTGCCTGTGTGTTAACTTTATTCAAAACTTAAGAAAGGGTGGGGAAGAAAGACAAAGACGCCAAAAACATACCACTTCCACACTGAATGGGAGGAGAAGTTCTTTTGACTCCATCTTGTGGAACAGGCCATGGCTAACTCTGTGCAATGTGACGGTAATCTAATGTAATGTCTCAATAATGACTTTCAATATTCTTCGACTAATAATACGGCGTAGTCAACCACAAAAAAGAAATGATTTATGAAGTCGTTTTGGAAAATCCACGACAGCGCAAGGGAGCGATAATCAAACTTGATACTGCCGAGCACGACTGTGTCCTCAATTCAGAATTGTATGGTGCCTGTGGCAGCAGCTAATACAGTGGTTTGTACAGACAACGCAATTTTCCAAAAATGACAACTTTATTTGATCTTTTGTTTGTTTCTCCATAAAATTGGGACTTAAAAAAAATAATGTCATTGCTTTTTGATATTTCAACTTTATGCTCCTAAAATATTTATTTCTCATAGTATTATTTTGGTAAAATTGTGACTTTTTCCTAATTAAATTACAACATATTTTGACTTTATTCTTGTAAAATGACTGCTGATTTATTTCATTTCTGCGCCAGCCATGGCGGTGCAAAGGCCCACTTGACATTGCTATGTTTATTATTATCATTTTGTGGCTTTCCTCCTATTTTCGAGGGCTTTAACAGGCATGAAAACCCACCAAAATCTACGCACGTCAGGTCCGCCAAAAAATGTAAAACTTAATATAAAAATGAGCCACATTTTTTGAACGGCTCTTTGAAAAAAACGGCTCACCAAGATCCGGCTCCCCTCAAGGAACCGTGAATCCCATCTCCAGTGTGGGCTGCATTGAATGGCAATAGAATATCCTCCTCTAGGGATTAACGGCGTAATAATTAAGTGTAAGTCGCGTCCTTTCACCAAAACCATGTCGGGCAGCTGGCTGGCAAGTTGCGCGGTCTCGCTGGCTGGCTGGCTTTTGGTATGGTGGTGTTGGTGAGGCTCAAACTGGACTAGCAAGTTCACCTACTGTGCTTATTGACAACTTTTACACATTTACTCCACACACACCGGGGGCCTGTTGCTCTATGCCGGTTATACAATACATATTGTATAACAACTGGCAGCGAGTGGGCGGCTCCCGCCATCTGGCGAGATGAAACCCCCGCCGCACCTCTCACTCTCTCTCTCTCTCCACATATGTGTGTGTGTGTGCGTGTGTGTGTGTGTGTGCACCCTGCAGAAGCTACAAATAGTAACAGCGTCATGTACAGTCGTTAGGGTGGCTGAGTTCATGTACATGGTAGTGATGTATGGGGAAGGTTACAATGTGTGTGTGTGTGTGTGTGTCTGTGCGTGTTGTATTGAAGCAAGTGCATCAGGGATTCTTACTTCCTCCGAATCTGAGTTGATGTGATGACTTCATTACCAGCCTTAGCGGGAGACAAATCCACCCGGTTCCACCCCCGTGTGCGTGCGCGCGTGTTTGTTTGTCTCGGCGTTTCCACAGCAACACAAACAAACAAACCAGCAAAGAGAGACTCGGGTAGGTAAAGGAAGTAAGGTGATGAGAGAATCCACCCCGTCAAGCCGTCAGCAGTTGTTGCCATGGCGAGAAAAAAAGCTATTTTAAGTGAACTTGAGCTTTTTCCTTGCATGAGGCGAAGACACCCGCGAGTGCACATGGAAAGCGTGAACGCGCACACACACACACCTAGCATTTACACCCTATTATGATGATTATGATTATTATTATTATGAGTGCACACACTATGTCACACTTGCTGCCAGGACAAGGATAAAGAGGTCATGTAAGTGCACGCATACGAGATAAAAGTACGGTTCTGTAGTTGCACACCAGGAAATTCTTTATTTCACCACGCCAGAGTTTAGAACAGGCCACTTTTGTGTGAAATGTGTAGGAAATGTAGCATTTTCATGGTTACCCTGTAATAAAACTGGTTTTCATTGCACTGCATTTTCACTCATGGAACTTTTTTTTTTTTGGAGGCGAGCGCCTGGTGGCCAGGCCTTCACCCGTGGGACCTGGCCGGGCCTGGCCCGAAGAAGCCACACAGGAACTCCCCCCCGCAGACCCACCACCTGCAGGGGCAAGCATAAGGGTCCAGTGCAATGCGATTTGGGCAGTGGGCGGGTGGGCGGGCGACCTGGTCTTCGGTGGCCAAATCTGGTTATTGGGACAGGGAATGTCACTTCTCTGGTGGGGAAGGAGCCCGAGCTTGTGGAAGAGGCGGAGACATTCAGACTAGATATAGTCGGATTCACCTCAACCCACAGTTTGGGCTCTGGAACCAAATTCCTTGAGAGGGGCTGGACCTTCTTTTTCTCTGGAGTTGCTGCAGGGGAGAGACGGCGAGCTGGTGTGGGCTTATTATTAGCCCCCCGGCTTGGTGCCTCTGTGCTGGAGTCATCCCCAGTGAACGAGAGGGTTATTTCCCTACGCCTTAGGGCTGGGGAAAGGGTCCTGACTGTGGTTTCTGCGTATGCGCCGAACGGCAGTTCCGAGTACCCAGCCTTCTTGGAGTCTATCAGAGAGGTTCTGGAGAGCACCCCAGCTGGTGACTCCATAGTTCTACTGGCAGACTTCAACGCCCATGTGGGCAATGACAGTGTGACTTGGAGGGGCGTGGTTGGGAGGAGCGATCTCCCTGACCTGAACCCGTGTGGTGTGTTGTTGCTGGACTTCTGTGCGAATCACAGTTTGTTCATAACAAACACCATGTTTGAAAATAAGGATGTCCATAAGTGCACTTGGCACCAGAACACCCTAGGTCGCAGGTCTATGATCGACTTTGTGGTCGTATCATCAGACCTGCGTCCGCATGTTGTAGTCACGCGGGTAAAGAGAGGGGCTGAGCTGTCAGCTGACCACCACCTGGTGATGAGTTGGATTAGATGGCGGGGAAAGATGCCGGACAGACCTGGTAGACCCAAAAGCGTAGTGAGGGTGTGCTGGAAACGTCTGGTGCAGAGTCTCCCGTTCGTCGAGTCTTCAACTCTCATCTCCGGCAGAGCTTTGCCTGCATCTCGAGGGAGGACCGGGATATTGAGTCCGAATGGGCCGTATTCCGTGCCTTCATTGCTGAGGCAGCCAGTCGTGGTTGCGGCTGCAAGGTGGTCGGTGCCAGTCGTGGTGGCAAGCCCCGAACCTGATGGTGGACACCGGGGGTTAGGGCTGCTGTCTAGCTGAAGAAGGAGTCCTATCAAGCATGGATGGCTTGCGGGACTCCCGAAGCAGCTGACCGGTACCGGCAGGCCAAGCAGCACGCGGCTTCGGCGGTGGTCTAGGCAAAAACTCGGGTGTGGGAGGAGTTTGATGGCGCTATAGAGCACGACTTACGGTCGGCCTCGAAGAGGTTCTGGGAAACCGTCCGACACCTCAGAAAGGGGAAGCAGCCCCCAGTTCACACTGTTTACAGTGCGGACGGGGGCTTGCTGACATCGACTGTGGATATAGTTGGTCAGTGGAAGGAATACTTCGAGGCCCTTCTCAATCCCACTGACATACGTAGAGGAAGCAGAGTCTGAGGATACGTATGTGGACAGTTCTATCACCGTGGCTGAGGTAATAGGCTCTGGATGTTGGGGGACTGTGTCGGTTGACACGCCTCTAAAACATTGCATGGAAGTCAGGAACAGTACCTCTGGACTGGCAGACCGAATGGTGGTCCCCATTTTTAAAAAGGGTGACCGGAGGGTGTGTTCCAACTATAGGGGGAATCACACTCCTCAGCCTCCCTGGGAAAGTCTACTCCAGGGTGCTGGAGAGAAGGGTACGACCGTTAGTCGAACCTCGGCTACAGAAGCTGCAATGTGGTTTTCGTCCGGGTCACAGAACACTGGACCAGCTCTACACCCTTGCAAGGGTACTGGAGGGTATGTGGGAGTTTGCCCAACCGGTCTACATGTGCTTTGTGGACTTGGAAAAGGCATTCGACCGTGTCCCTCGTGGTGTCCTGTGGGGGGTGCTCCGGGAGTACGGGATTGGTGGCCCGTTACTTCGTGCCATTCGGTCCTTGTACAATCGAAGCAGGAGTCTGGTTCGCATTGCCAGCAGCAAGTCGAGCTTGTTTCCGGTCAACGTTGGCCTCCGCCAAGGCTGCCCTTTGTCACCAATTCTGTTCATAATCTTCATGGACAGAATTATAATATATATATATATATATATACACACACATACACATGTATATACACACACACACACACACACATACACGTATATATACACACACATATATACACATATATGCTTTTTTTCTGGTGTTGGCTGACTATTTACATTCATAATTAATTAACTAGTTAAGTACAAATATAATTTTAAAAATATATACTTTAATTATTATTACTAATACATTATTATTATTATAAAATTTTATTATTATTATTATTATAGTCTTGACATACAGATTACTAGTTTTTATTTACTAGTTTTATTTAAAGTGTTGATTTAAAAAAATAGTCATCGTTATTATATTCTTTATATACAGTTTACTAACTATATGTAATTAAAAATGTATTTATTCAAAAATATTACAACAGCTGATTAAAAGTGTAATATATAAACTATTATTATTATACCCTAAATCAAATATGCATTTGTATTGCAAATGATCAATTATCAATTTTTTCAATTTATATAAAATATAGAAAAGAATTTATTTTTTTAAACAAATGACAAAATTGTATTATTATTATTATTGTCATCTCTGTTTAAAGCAGAAAGCTCTACATTGCTGCAGGAATACAATTTCTCAAATACAACAAATATACTGAATACAAAAATTAGAAGATAAATACAAATAAAAATAAAGCTGATTTAAGTTAACTGAGGCCTGTGTAGTTCAGCCGGGCGCTGCATTGTCAGACGTCATACTGATGTTATGCATATTGTTATGCTTATTTGCCTGTTGCAGCAGTGCAGCCATTATTTAAAAAAGTACTTTTGTACAGTATGTCTATCTGTACAAAACACATACAAAATTCCAGCTGCACGGACACTCCTGAATGAAATGAACGTCTTTATCATAAAAGCGCCACTTGAGCGGGAAGATTGGCACTGTTTGTTCCGTTGTAATCCAACCTACTTGTTTTCAGTCCCGAAAAGCCCAAACAGGAAATAGCTGCGACACAAACACACGGCAACACCCCCGGGGACCTGCACTGTACAAACATATGCGTGCTACGCACAAAACTCTCACGCATATCACTTGTTGCTGCACTTGCAGCTACAAGAACGACACATCTGGTTCACATAAGTGATGGATGCCATCAATACTAAAGCAGAGAGAACAGCAGGAGAAAAGAACAGTGGGATGATATGTCAGATAAGCGAGCGGGAACATTTGCATGATCAATTATGTTTGCAGTGGAGGGCAGAGGGGGGCGTCCGCTGTCAAAGGATAAGCCCCGGTGATAAATATCGGCGTCGTGAGGAGCGTTTATAGTATTTTCCAGTGCGCGTGGGTGGTTACACGGTGCGCTGCGTGCTAACGTGACCTTTGGCAAGGGTGTTTATTTGATGGTTGTAAATATAAACGCCTGCTTTGGTCACTCTTCAGCGTCCAATGACCGCGGCGTGGAAGGGAATGGAATTAGCCGCGTTGCCACGTCCATTCTGGAGCCGTCTCTACGGGGAAAGACGTGGAAACGCATCCGTCGATCCCCTGTGATGGGTCGGCGGACGCACAACAGTAAATATTGAGCGCGTCAATTCACGGGGGACAGTAGCGGGCAGTAGCGGGAAACGTTGGCCTCATACGTCCTGGCGTCACTGGGATAAATCGGCCTTCTTCCGTCAAAGAATGAAGGGAAAGGAGAGCACTTTAATAATTCAGGATCTCCTTCTTCCTCCCAACTGGACTCTCGACACACCACACAGTAGAGACACGCAGAGGAGGACATGCTCGTAAAAGATTTGAGATGCTAGGACGACGTGTCACGACTGGTTTATTGCATGGCTTAAACGTACTGATTTATTTTGCAAACACACCTAAAAAAATTCACACAAAAACTCAGGAGTAGAGGCGCTTTTGAAAGCCAACAGCTTGGACCTAAGTGCTGCTGACGCCAAGGAATAAGGAGTTTGAATAACTTCTAACTGGTTTGAAAGGTGGGATGCACAAAACTCAACGGGCCATAGTTTGAAGTCTTACCTATAGTCCTTAACCACGTTTCAATTTTGACGGGTATATTACATAAAATTTGTTTTTTTACAAAGTGAGGAACAGGCATTTGTATGGGATCTCGGGAGTGCCAAAATTAAATGGAAATATAAAGAGAATCAATAATACATGAATGTAGTCATATGCTTTTTTTGCCGTTTTGTCTTTGTTTTTCCCCATTTTGTTGTTGATTTTCCTACTTTGTCTTTTCCGTTTCTTTTTTCCTCATTGCATTTGTGGGCGGGTCCCTCTGCCAGGGTGACTAATCCACACCTGATCACGCGATTCCTGCTTGCAGCGGCTAATTAGCAGCTATCTTTAAATGTAGCACTTAGCGCAGGCGACGGAAAGGAAGTAACATCACTATCACACCACCATGAAATTGTATTGTCATTGCTTTTACTCGGTAGCCACAGTTATAATTGTGTCCTGGAATGGTGCCCAATTCCAATCGGAGTGGTGGATCGGTGGATGGATCGCAGGTGTCACAGACATCATAAATGTCACTTTCTAGATGTCACATGACATCAGTCAGCTGACATAATCGGCCCTCCTGGTTCGTTTACTGGTGGCATGATGTTCTTTTTCTCAAATGGGACACACACCTTCCAAAACGTTTTGACCTTAACTGAGGCAATTGAGGCCTGCACTTCTTTGGATGTTGTTGTGGGGTCTTTTGTGACCTCTTGGATGAGTCGTCACCGCGCTCTTGGGGTCATTTTGGTTGGCCGGCCACTCCTGGGAAGGTTCACCACTGTTCCATATTTTGGCCATTTGTAGTTAATGGTTCTCACTGTGGTTTGCTGGAGTCCCAAAGCTTAAGAAATGGCTTTGCAACCTTTTCCAGGGTGATGAATCTCAATTAAAACTCTGTTATGTTTGAAATATACCAAATATATATTCTCTACGTTTATAGTAGGACGTAGATCTTTAGGACTTGGTCATCAAGTCTCAAAGCAATACATGAAGTAGCTCGCAGGCTGAAAATTGTGGGCACCCCTGGTTTACATTAACCGAATGTCCACAAACTTGCGAGCTTAGCAATGATGTGTAACACCCGCAACCGTGCAAACAGCCATAAAGCGAGCAGTGCAACGTACTGCAGAAACGCTGGTCAGAGAATCTCTATATGACGGGAACGCTCTGCTGTTGTTAAGGATTTACTGCACAAACGCTTTTAAAGATTTTGGTGGCTAAACTTGCCAACCGTCGGCAGCTAACTGTCCCAGAAACGCTAATGATGCTTGTTAGAAATGAAGCAGTCAGAGTCTGCCGACCAGAAAACAAGCACATGAAACACAGATGGACGGAGGCTGTGGCACAGTAGTAGTTGGCCCAGAAAGTAGGAAACGCTGGTAAACAAGGAGGCAGCCGTCAGGAGGGAAGAGTTGACAAAGAGTTGAATGCACAAACAATGCAAACTTCCTGGTTGCCATGACAGGCGAATCCCACTCATTCACTCCCTACACGTTGCTGCCCTCAGCTCCATTTTTTTTTTTAATGGACATTTTTGCCAGGCTCACAAAAACAACCCGAAAATAGAAAATACTTTGCCTGGTTTTGTGTTGGTTATATAAACGACACTCTGATTGGAATGCCGGAGCAGCTAACTGGTCTCTGTTGTAGAATGAGAGGTAACATCAATGGCCAGATTGGGATTTTAGCCAGAACCTGATCTTTCAGTTCAATTCCTTTAAAAAAAAAAAAATAAAACTACCTTTCTGATCTCTCACCAGACATGAAACCAAGTTTGGTAAGCTGAATGTAACATGAACTACTTTTGCCGCTTTATCCCTCTCAGTACTGGAGATACTTTCTCATAGAGCCTATTTTTGGTATAAGTCAAAGGTTTCCAGACACTTTTGAATAACCAGGTGTCTCAAACATTTGACTGGTGACTGTTTTAATGGGAAAAAGTAGTCATGGACACCTAGTAAAGGTCTTGGTTTCATCAACCCAATGTATAGTGAGGACACATGACAGTTGCACACCGAAACATTCTAATTATCTCATTAGCTTCTCGACTGCAGGTAGCGCTCATCCTCGGCGACGTGTAGTCTCGCTCGTTTTATGCCGCTGCGTGACCAGGGCCGCGCGAGGGCCTCCCCCCGGGCCGCGCTAATGTACAGAACAGAATGTACAGAGTGCATTGAAGGAGTTGCTGAGAGAGGTTCATCCATTACCCTAGTCATGTTATCTCACTTGAAAAGGTGCCAATAACAGCGGGGGGCGGGAATGGCAAGGGAGCGTGGCTGCTAATACATCCCATGCAAAGAGTCCGCACAGTACGATGACAGCCTTGTGGTGTGTGTGTGTGTATGTGTATATATATATATATATAAATATATATATATATATATAAATATATATACTGTATGTATATCAACATGGCCAAAGTGCAGCCGTAATAGCAATTACCAACAGAGCGACTTCTGCCCACTTATAATTCTAATGTCCTGCACGAGTAATGCAATCAGATGGCTCGACCCAATTAGCACAGCGCTGGCCCGGCCAGCTATGATGTCAGCCGCCATTAGTCACACGGCGTAATGCGGTAAAAATCTGAGGAGGAAGTGTCTCGCAGTTTTGCATGCAGTGGGAGATAAATGGCATGGGAAATTAGAGGCAAATCGTTTTTAAAAAAGCCCAACTTGAGAGGTCCAAAAATCCGAGTCAATTCTTTGTTGTTGCTTTTAGCGCCGCCCAAACATGTGAGCGGTCTACTAATGGCAAGCACAGGAGTACGTTTCATGTTACAAGTTTTATTAACACAAGAGAAGCTCGCACCTGACATAAACACACCACGGGAGGTGGAAGCAGGAATGTGCCGGAGCGAGAGAATAATAGCACGGAGCTGTTATACTACGAGGAAATGCAAAGCACAAACAAGGGAGATTTCTTGAGTAGTGTAGTGGGAACAGGGCAGCCAGAAGCCAACCAAGACTGTGAACTATGGCATGTCTACTACAAATGATAATACAGTTCTGTGGAAGTGGCAGTGTGCACACCTTGCAATCCAAACTTCCTTGGTGTATTATTTATCACATCGACCCACTTAGATGTACGGACTTGGCCGCACTAGGGGTGTCACAAGACTCCTAAATTAGGAGACGAGACGATGCACGAGGATGGGTCCACGAGAACGAGACAAGATTCTAATTTTTTTTTTTTTTAAGAAAAGTGCAACAAAAAAATTTGACCTCACAAACTTTTCATTTAACCGAGTCAAGCGACAATTCAGGTTGTTTCTCTTGGAGATGAAGTATCTATCAATCTCGGTGCCTTTTGAAATGTTTATTGTCCTACAAATTGAGCGCTCAATGACAACACTTTTTGACACCAAATATTATTATTATAATAAATTATAATTATTAATAATAATATTAATAATATAAATAATAATAATATAAAACCAAACATTATTATTATTATTATTATGCATGTGCCGCAGGGGCTAATGCAGAAATAATTTAACCAAAAACCCAGAAAAAGTAGATAAAAAGAGCAAAAAGGCACAATGTAACTAGAAAAATGTAAAATGTTGATACTAACTAATAAAAACACAAAGGTTTGTCTTTAAATGTATATGTTGCTTTTTTATAATGAATTGCATTTTGTAGCGCAACTGATGACAAATTCATTTTCCCCTGAATAACAGTGTAGTGTTGGTCCCTGAAAAAGACACGTACGTCTTTTTCCACAGTCTCACATTTCACTTCCATACGCATGCAGCGTGTCCCGCAGCAACGCATGCCCACTATGCTGATGGGCACACGGCGATGACAACGACACAAAAATATATTTATTTGTACAAGCCGTGAGAGTCAGAAGGCTTTATTGTGGGGAACACTGCGCCGGATTAATGGCTAATTTGAGATTATTGCAATCACCGACTGCAGCCTAACTCCCCGAGAGAGTGGGTGTGAGTCATTTCCACTTCAAATAAAAAGATTTAAAAAAAACATTGAACGCATACAACTCTCCTAACCATCTCTCTCTCTCTGCTCTGGAATATTCTCACAGCCCAGTTTGGGAATACAAAATCAAAGCGGTGCAGAATTAGCAAACACGCCCCCGAGGAGTCGCAGCCTCCCGGAAATGTGAGAGGTTTAATGAGCAGGTTGAAGTAACGTGAAGACGGAAAAAGAGTAAACGAAATGGTGTTGATTCTCTCGTTGACCCTCTGAGATGACACAAGGAAGGGAGGAGGTGAAAGGGGAAGAGGAAGAGGAGATTATGCATGCAGCCAGTGAACAGACACGGATTGTCTTCCTCAGTGAAATCCTCTATTCAGCCTCCTCTTCCTCCAGCTGGGGAGAAGACTGCTGAGCTGCAGATAATAACCCACTGAAGAAGGAGCTTCAATGGAAAACCGAGAGGAGGCAAAATGTCTATGCAATTGAACCGAACTCCATTAGAAAGTAAGCCAAGTGAACTTTCACCCCTGGCTTGCTCCAACATCTCATATCCTTGATGGTGAAAAGTCAAATGAGCTGAAAGTTATGACGAAGGACATAATACGGAGCATACTTTCGCAACCCATCTTATACCGGTGCCATCTAGCATTGGACAGCGCTAAACCTTAAAAAGGTCTTTGCTACGTTACACTTCATTCCTAAGGAACACTTGAATGGGACGTACCTGAGCAGAGGAGGCAGCGCTACGTGAGCGGAGGAGGGGGAGCCTGTTATTGTTCAGTCCAGAGATGACACCTGAGCGGCGCCGCGGATCTGGGGTCGCCAGATGTGAGTGATGTCTCCAGCAGAGGGAGAAGCGTCCTGGGGTCCTGGGGTCCACTTCCGTCCACCTTCAGAAACTTTCAACATTCCCTGCAGAGAAAAAAAAAAAGATTAGGAATGTCACAAGACGAGCCAACGCAAGTCTTGGAGATCAAGGCAAGGTTTAAAAAACTAAAAAACAACAATATATTGCCATCTACTACACTCTTCTGCACTCTGTGCGTATGCTAGCCGCCCCGCCTCCACCCACCAAGACTAAAAGACTGTTGACAGACAAAAGGGCTCACTCCGTTCATGCCGTTGTTCTATGGAACAAAGCCGCCGAGGTGCTGAAAGCAATGCACAGAATGAACTCTCTTCCTGCGTGTTTGGAGGCAAGAGGTGAGGAAAATTTATCAAGTTTATTTTCATTGTGTTTAATTAATTAATTTTTATATCAATTTAATGATATAATATTCTATATATCTGCGATATATATCTGAGATTGACTAGCGACCAGTCCAGGGTGTACCCCGCCTCCCGCGCAAAGTCATCTGGGATAGGCTCCAGCATATCCTTGACCCTGAAGAGGCTAAGCGGCATAGAAAATGGATGGATGGAATATTTTCCTTTCATCATATTTTAATATGTATATATGTATATACATACTATTTATATGGGTTAGATTTATTGTGATATTTGTTCAAATAGTGCTGAAAATAATATAGAAATGACAGATTTCAAACATTTGATTTAAATGTTACTGAAAGCAGATGTACATATTATACAGGCTGGGCCAAAAGTAGGGTTACAGTTAACACTTTGACATTTATTAGATATTTATTTACATACATTGTATATCTACATATTAGACATTTTACAATGAATATACTGTATAATCTCTCAAGTGCTTAAATACATGTAAAAAATGTCTAATAAATGTAAAATGTCTGTAACACTACTTTTGGCCCACCCTGTACAGACTTTTAATGTTTATATTTCAATATTACAGACATTCACGCAAATCAAGATATTACACTCCCACAAAAAAGACTATCAAAATATAATATCAAAAAATATATATATTTTTAAATATTAGTGAAAATCCATATAGTATTTTTAAGCAACTCATATTTACAGAATCTATATTTCAATAAAGATGATTTAGTAAATCTTTATTCCAAGAAGAAATTACGCAACCTGGAGCTCAGAGATAAACATCTACCCAATCAAAGCAACAGCACCAAAATAAAATAAAAATAAAACAAACTGCCTGTTTGCGAGGGAGGCGCGCATCGTGCTTCCATCAACACAAGACCGGCTCATTACAGCCTCACACCGCCAGACTTGTGACTGTCACGCACTTTGCTGTTTGTGTTGTTTCCCAAAGTCTTGGGGGGTGGGGGTGTCACTCATACAGCAAAAATACATTTTTATATGCGTTTGAACGGCTTTCTAATCCGCTTCTTTCCTCGAATGCAAATCTACCTATTGACCCGAAGGAGTGGCGGTCAATATGGACTCCTCACCTGGTTTCACTTTGTCAATCTGATTAATGGACAAAGCTGCTGGGTCTACTGCCAGCACACACACCCACACAAGTTTTTCCTCTGACTCAGCGGCCCTGGATGGTATACGTGTCTCTTGTCTCGCTAATGCTCCTGTTAGCAAGGACGACACCCGCATGACACCGTCTCTTGTTTTCCTGGCTGCTGTGTCTGCACACTTGTTTGCCTTTGCGGCCGCACCGACACATGTGACTTCATCGAGCATTTAAAAGATTTCACACCAGAGGCTCCAAACGTTGCTCGGGGGCGCCGCACGCAAGGCGACATGACACTGCAATTATTGGTGTGTCTGTCTCAAGTTAATCAACTTTGGCACTAAAAATCGGCTTGTCCCGCTCGAACCTGCATAAATTTGCCACAAAAGAACACCGTGTAATCATTTTTGTACCGCAAGTGAGCCAAAACAATAGCCTTGTAGGCAAAAATACCTCATCCTGTGTGCAAAATAACCCTGAAACATCTCCTATTATGCACAAGTAACTTTTTAATGATGTTTTAACAGTAATAGGTAACCCGAAAACCTTTAAGAGCAACAAACGCGGGAAAATTATATCATCTCCCTCATTTGCCCCATTTTGGGGAGTAGAGGCAAAACACTCCTTTCCCAGGCTTCGCCACACGTCTTCAACTAAAGCACAAAGCTCTGGCAACTCTCAGTTTGATCGCTCTTCAGCGAAAAGGCTAACCCAGTGGTGTTCAAACTGGGGGGCGCACCAAAAAAGTTTGAGAACCACTGGGCTAACCTAAGAGGATGTGGCTGTTAGAATTCAAAGGTCAGAGCTGCCACTCAACCTAAACAAAAAGGGACGGGGCCCAACATTAGCATTGCATTATTTACTTGATGGGTTCTCTGAGCAAGCCGTGTTTACTGCAGGCGCTCTTTGCCTCTCCGCTCGCCTCGCCGCTCTAATTGCGGTGGTCTCCGTGGCAACACGTCACAACACAGCGCCGTGGACCCGTGACGGGGGTGCATGCAATCACGGGTACGCTCGCGGGCAGCTAGGGATTCACGTCAACAAGACAGACATCAGCTAAACTTACTCAGCAACTTTGATTGGGGAGTTGGGGGTCCTGGTGGAAACACAGATGTGTTCAGAATCTTCAAAGCCACACACACGCGTGCACACACACATGTACACAAACAAAAGACATACAGGCAACCCACGCATGCATAGTATTAATCCATTGCATTTGATCTACCAAATCTCTATGGTCTTCTCTCTCTGTCTCTCTCGCACACACACACACACACACACACACACACACACACGCACGCACGCACATCATCTAGTCACTTCACTATCCAAATTCCCACGCCCGGATCAACGCTTTTATCAAGATTTTTATATCTCCCCAAGAGACCATGAATGCTATTGCAAGTCAACTTTGATGTGCAGTGCTTAGAGTAGTCCACGTACAGCTGCAGTGTGGCAGGATACACTTCCTGTCTACACACAGGCATTATTGTCTAAACATTGTGTTATCTAGCGGTGTCTTAATTCACTAGAGGTACAGCTGTTCCTGAGTTGGGTTCGGGTCTGGGGGAGACATCCCTCACCATCCTCACTTTATCATCTTGAAGGTGTTTTGGGCTCTCGACCATGTTGGGGGGCACTACCACACGGCCCGGGTTTCTGCTAGTGGGAATACATGTTTTCGACATTAATGAACCACAGCTCCCCAAGTGCTGGTAGCACTCGTGCACGCTACCGCCACTACCATGTGGGTAAGACACAGTTATCTTGCAAGTCACTTGTGTCGCCAGCAATTTAGACTGGATGTGCTTGATAATTATCCCACCAATAATAATTGGGACTATTATGACATAATACGATAAGTCTGATAACATTAAAAAGAGGTCCGATAAACGATGATTTTCAAAAAAATTACCAATGAGGCCAGTACTCTGCGGGTACGCAAATTAAGCGCTCCTTTTTTCTCCTGCATTTGACGTTCACGACCTGTCGTAGCTTCCCCTGACCTCACTTGTAAACATACATTCATTGTCCAAGGAAGACCTTTTGGGTGATGGGGGGGAAAAAAACATTGAATACACAAAAAAAACCTTATCAGCCACCTGAAACGCCTGCACTGCGGCCTTTGAAACGTGCAAAAAGTTTGCCAAAGACCTCCGTGGCGTTAAACAGGCTGCTAGAAGCGCGTGCCTGAATACGGTGCACCTTGCTGGGCCGTGCCAGGTGGCTCCTCCCGCTTTACACCCTGGTTCTCCTGACCTCCGTAGCGGCACCCCGGGTGCTCACAGCAAGAGCCCGAGTACAGTGCACCTTACTGGGGCACGCCCAGTGGCTCCCTCCGGCTCTCCTGATAGTAATGATGTGGTAGTAGTAATGTCATGATATTTGAATAAGCCAAATCGAGGTACGCTTCCTAATCCTAATTTGCTCCAGTCCTCCTTACCTCCAGCTGTGCACCCACTACTGTTAAATATCAATTTTAGGGAAGTAATATATACCAAAAATTAGCGGTTCTCGGTACTGTATTGGCCATGAAAGACAATTATCGTATCAAAAAATAAAGATATCGTGCATCTCGAATTGAGACTGTCATGGCTGTGTGAGTCTATACAAGCTGTACACTGACTACTCTAGCGCTTAACAGCATATCTATAGTATTGTCCTTGCTGAAATCTTAGCACATGGGAGTGCGTGGACATTGCTCCCAGCATGACGTGCACTCATGCAGTGACACAAGCTGTCTCTCCCACCAGAACATGGTTCGGTCTTGCCTCCAACCCCCCACCCGAACACTAAATGAAGTCGGATTCTTGCATATGGGTTAGCATGTACTCCTGGGGGAGCAATGCAGCATTTCAGTTCAGAAAAGTAGTCTCCGCTTCTTCCCTCGATGAAAGCCTCACAATCGGTTACATAAACAAGGTCACAAGGGTCAGAGCAGATGACGCAGCATGGCCGCGCACCCCCTGCCCGGCTGTTAGCATTCCGCGGCGGCCCACGCTGTCAAAACCTTGACAGGCTGGAGATGTCAAGCTCTTCAGCCGTGGCTCCGGGGCCGGTCGGGTACGCGCATGTCAACCGTGACCTCTGACCTCCCGACGCGGGAGATCAGGTTGCCTGTTTTGTTTTGGTGGCGGGGATTTGAGCAGCGAGTTCAAACCTTCACATGATTTTATCTACCGAACCACACAGACGACCGCCTGTTGCTAGGCAGACTTCACGGGGTACAGCTGCTTGTGTCCTGGAGCTCACTTAACAAACCTGGCATGCTGCAGATTCCTAAAAAACACCAAAGCACTCCTGATATATACAGAATCTTTGACTAGCATTTTTTGTAGTAGGTCCATAAAACCAGCAGAGCTTGCGTCTAATAGACACTCTTTGATATGCGTGTTTGTAAAATCAGATCACTCATGTCACAAAGTGGTCCTGGAGGCTCGGACTGGGATATATATATATATATATATACTGTATATACGTATATTTGTACATACTAGTATTACAAGCTAAGATGCATGTGTGACCTTGGTGCAATTTGCAGCCCCGCGGTGCCCTCCCGCCCACCCATGTGCCTCGCAGGCATCCTTATAACAAGCTTCCGCAAGCAAAGCAGAGCAGCAACACGCACACCTCATACTTCGTGATTTGTTGCCCACTACGCTGTCAGAGCATGACCGCTTTATTAGAGATGGTTTATGATGTTGGCTGCACACAAAAAAAACCAACATCCTATATCTGCTGTTTTTAAGCATCAACTGCAAAAAATAGAGACCATCTATATGACAGGAGAGCTCTGCTGTTTTTAAGGATTTCATGCTAGCAAAGGATTCATGAGTGATATGCTTTGCAAAACAAAGATCCTCTATATGATTCAAGCTCTGCTGTACTTTAAGGACCTGCTGCAATCGAGCTAGTCAAAGATCCCCTATGTGTTTCAGAGAGGTGCGCCAAACAAACATGCACATCAGCCGTCAATAAGGTCATCAAATCTTACCTTTATGCATTCCCACTTGGTATCAGCATTTGGAAGCAAATATGAGGTGAAAGAAAAAGGGGCAAATACAGCATACGTAGTAGCCTATCTGTGCACGGGAGAACCTTAGAAGGTGCATTCAAGGACCGTCACACAAAGTAGGACAAAGTGCTGCTCGCCCTAAACATGCAAAACCTGGGGGATTTCTAATTGTCTATTGGAATACAACAATGATCCATATTTGCAAAATTGATATCCTTTTACGTAAAATTCGATGGAGTTAGCTGCGTATTGAACAGTTCACAACAGATTGACATCCCTTTCTGCCATTAAAGGCAATTAATTATGAGTTAACGATGGACAAGAAAAAGCAGTTAATCGTAATTCAATATTTTAGTCGATTGACAGCCCTAAAATGGCAGTCGTATTTGAATGTTTATATACGTATATCAACCAAAAACACATCTTTGAGCAGCCCTGCATTGGCGCGATGAGCTTCCGAGGGCCGCTATTTGAGGACATTCCCAATATTGTGCTTGGGTCGGAATCTGGGGAAGCAAAGATGAAAGAGAGGAAGGGATGGAGGGAGGGGCTGTTATTTAAAAAATGCGGTCATCTCTTGCTTGGCACTCATCTCTGTTGACGCTTCACGGGCTTCATCATTAATAATGGAGGCCGTGCTATGCGGCCTGTCAGCTTGTGTTGCTGCGTTTGCGGCGTCAGGTATTCCTCACATGGCAGGGACATTCCCACCCCCATCGGGGAACATAAGATGATGATGTAAATATAAATGCTGCTCGGTTTGAGGTGAGGTTGGTGGTTACGCTAAATTGCCGGGGGGGGGTGTGTGTGTATTGTCGCACGGCGCGCAGTTTGGCTGCGAGGAAGTGCGGCAATTTCACACAGCTCCGAGTGTGCGTCTGCCCCACTTTCCGTCTTTTAATCATGCAGACATTCGCGCGTGTGTGCGTGTGGGTTTTTTTGCGGCTGTGTGAAGGGATCGCACTTAGAGCTGCCTGACCTGAGACCACCCCGTGTGTGGATGGGGGCGCGTGTGGGCATACGGTCCAACGTGTGTGTGTGTGTGTGTGTGTGTGTTCCACTCGAGTCCTTGGCGGCGTCACTGAGGCGAGATGAAGAGGTTTGTAAGAGATTCGTGTCAGCGCATTCTGGTGACATCAAGATCTTGAGATGCACAGTGAAGGATCCGCACGCCTAGCTCAACTGAATACAGACCAAAAGTGGGAGGTGTCGGCCGTTTGTTGAAACGACAAAGACACTAAGGACCCTGAGAATGAAGAACTCGGATGCTAAAGCGGCTTTCGGAACAACCGGGGGTGTCACAAGATCTGGTTCCACAGGGTGGAGCGAGGTTCCCCCAGATTGGCAATAAACGGGCACACCTTCTTTTTTCATACTTTGAGAGTGGGTGTTTTTTGATTTTATCTTTAGCATAGAGCAGGGGTCGGGAACCTTTCGGGCTAAGAGGGCCAAGAACGACATATTTTCAGATGTATTTCTGTGAGAGCCATATGCTATTTTTTAAAAAGCAGCTAAAAGTGTGCCAACAATTATAGAAGATAATAAGTCTCTGAATTGGATGGATAAAAGGGCTGAGAAGGCTTTATATTTGGAATGTTATTTTTTTTACCTGTCTTGTTTTACTTGAAAATATCAGCTAAAAAAAAATAACACAAAACATTATTCATTATAAAACAATTCTACTTTTAATTGTAATATGACTTTATTCCAACAATATTTTACTTTATTCCCAAATTATTTTTCCCCCAACCTAATGTTTCAAGAATGACAACTTTATATTGTGTGTTTTTCTTAATAGTGCGACATTTAAAAAATAAACTTACTAAAATGACATTGTTTTTACTTATAATTTTACACGTTTATTCTTTTTTCTCTTAATATTTTGACTTTATAAAAAATTACAACTTTTTTTCCATTTCTGCTGTTTTTTTTATTTTCAACTTTATTTCTGTAATAGTTTGAGTTTAGTCTCCTTATATTATCTCCTTATATATTATATTATAACCTGTTCAATAACCTAATTTTCCAAAAATGACAACTTTTTTTTTGTTAGATTACAACTTTTTTTCACCTAATATTTTGACTTTTTTTTTTTTTTGGTAAAAATTACTGCTCATTTTTGCTGTTTCCTTGAAGTATTTTTGTTAAACTGTAATTTTAAATAAAACACCACTGTTGTAAAGCGAGATATGTTACATATACTTTAAGAAGAAACCAAATTCAAATAAATGTTATGGAGTTTAGAAACTTCTGAGAGCCATATGTGGTCATCAAAAGAGCCAAATCTGGCTCCCGAGCCATAGCTTCCCTACCCCTGGCGTAGGGGTTTAGCCCTGAGCTTCAGGTTGTCTGTTCTTAAAACAACGTCATAATTTCTTCACCTAATAAAGATTTACTACAGAATATTCATTAAGAAAGGATCTAACATCGCGATGGTGGCGTGGAGGTGCCTTCCTTGATAAAATCTTGCCGAACAGGTGGATTGGACGGAGGGGTTTTTGTTGAATGCCCTCCACGTTCACCAGACCTCACACCACTAGACTTCTTTTTATGGGCATGCCTAAAAGACAAAGTCTGCGCAATGAGACCTGCAACAGTGACTGAATTGAGAGCATGAATGCACGCAAACACCAAGAGAATCGTTTCATGATTTGTGTGCTATTCCATCGCTTGGCGCTGTCGGCAGTGTCTGGACCAGAACAGGCGGTGACAAAACAATATAATCATGTTTGTACAGTTAATTATAATAATTACAATAAACACAGAGTTTACATTTATTTAAAGTTATTTTTTTTATTTGTTATTTCAAATTGTTTAGAAATACTATGCCTATCTTCACAAATATTTAATTGAAAATTAGTTTTTTCTGGTTGCAGCGTAATTTCTTGAATTCTGCAATATTTAAATATAAAAATTTAAAATCTACTTTCACTCATATTTATTTGAAAATTATTTCAAATGTATGTCATTTTTATATTATATTCAGCAATATTTAAATAAACACCTAAATAAATATAAACACATACAGTATGTGTACTACAAATAGACACATATCTATTAAGATATGATGAATTTTTTTAACCCCGCCTAAACAAATAAGTGACATTCATCATTTGTAGGGGTGTCACAAGATTAAAAGGTTGATGTCTCGGTCCGAAAAAAAAATGTCTTGTGGGCCTGAGACCATAATAAATTAATCAAATTAATTAATTTCTCCACAACTTGCTTAATTTTTCCATATCCAAAAGCAAAATATTAGAGGGAGCCTCGTGAATTTCACTTTGGGAATGAGTAAATGTATTTTTAAATTTGGAAAAGTTGTTCATTTATTGTGTACATTTTTTTGTATAATTACAATTATTTTTATTATAGTATGCCCTACATTATTATATATTCAAATTATTTGTTGTAGTAGATCCAATTTCCATTAATTATATACTATTTTTTGATATTTAACTGAAAATGTTCCTTTAGGTGATTAAAATTGAGTACAAAAAATAAAATGTAAATGTAGAAATTGTGTCCTATTTTATTTGAATGAATGACTTTGGTATTGATGTTTCATAATTAATTAATAATTAGGGAATTATTTGACTGTTGTTAGTGTACTACTGCAAATAGATACCTCACACTCCCTCCAGCTGCGCAAATAAACGCCCCCCCTCCCCGGCGGTAATACGTGCAAATACGCAAGGTGAAAAGGTATCCCTGAGTGCTTTGGACTGATATGAGTTCAGTGTAGGGTCATAAAAAGTGTCGCTGTGCACAGCAAACATCACGTATTTGCCCAGATGTCTGGGGATGGTGCAACGCGTTCCTTGGGAAATCTCCAGCACAGCTAAACCTCCATGGTTGATAAGATAAAGCAAACAGTGTTCTCACCTTGCTTTATTTTTTTTCTCTCCATCTGAAGCGAGTAACAAATGTGTCACTGTCTCCTCGAGGAGCCTGAGGTCATCTTCTGTTTTTCTTTTCATCTAACGAGGTTTAACCACGCAAACGAGGACCGGAGCTGACTACTTCTACGAGGCTTTGTGGAACTTTGTCGACGGTTTCAGAGGATTAGAAGTAAACAACAACATAACCAGTATTAGCACTCGAGCAGCAAACAGGACAAGGAGAAACCTTTTGCAAAGTTCAATAAAAAGAACAAAAAAACTGCAAATCCAGCAGCTTCTTAGCAGCCTCGGGCAAGCTTTTGGGAGGATTACATCATCAGAGGTTTGTGTGCTGGTGTGGATGAGAGTTTTTACGTTTTACGCTCAAGGGAAGAAGAAGGAGGCGGCGAGAAAGCGCAGCTTTGAACTGCGCCTCGGAGTGATCACCGCCGGTCGGATTGGCTGCGACTCTCTGCGGCAGATTAGCGCAGAGGTTGCACGTGCGAATCCCGGCAACGGTCGATTCCCGCGTGGCGATCGGACGGTCCAAAACGTCTTCTCGTGCGTTGCAAAGCGTGCACCGCTAAACACGTCACGCGCTTTCAAGTCAGCTCAGTTGTCACAAAGTTCTCAATGGGACCCGATGAGTGCTCCGCGTTCTCAGGCAGAATTAAGGAGGAATTAAAAGATAATCACGTATAACTTGGACGCTGTTGTTTAATGATTTGTTCCTATTGTGACTTAATCCCCTCATAAGAAACAATTATTTCAGTCATCAATCAATTTAATATACAATAAGTACAAATGAACTGACACAGGGATGACAAGAGAGTTCACTCTGTGCATCTGTGCTTTGGCCAAACTCCGACAAAACGCTACACCTCACTAAAGGCAAGCGGCGTCTTCCGCATAAGCGCAATTTTTTGCTTCAAGAAACAGAGTCCGTTTAATTTTCATTAATGTTTTTTTTGTGTTTATTTTCTTTGAAAGCGCTTGACGTTCCAATTACAGTGTGAAACTTGAGAAATTAAGGTTTATTGCTTTTGTTGCGGTGTACTCGCATTATTTATCATTACATTAATGAAAAAATGCTCACAAAATGTGCTGACAATACATATATCATCATTACATGAATGAGAAAATGGTCCGGAAATAATGCTGACAGTAATATATGGCATTTGTAGGGCAATTATCATCCATCAAAATGTGTCATCGTGACAGGCCTATGCATTTTTGCATTCTTACGTTTAAAAAAATAAGACTTAAAAGAAGTATCCAATAAAATACAGTGGACAGCTGTACTAAAAACATGCTACCGTGGACATTGTGTACCTTAAAATGTAACGTAACTAACCAGTACATCCCTGCACATTCACAATACCGCATTTGCAACCTTTGCAAATTCTCAGAAAACGTTTTTTTTTTTTCATTTGTGGGGAAAGCTGCAGTTTTGTGCTTGTAATTTCCACCGTTAGGCCACTGGTAGAAAAGCCATCTCACACCTTGGGAAAGCCGGAGTAGCACAAAAAGCATTGTCCTCGAAATTGCTTGAGGAGATGCTCTTCATATGCACTGAATCAATTTACACTTGTACTCGCACGTCACGAACATGAGCTTATCAGGCCAAGTGCAAACGTCACTCGCGGTGCAAGCAAAAAGAACACAACGTAACTGCGCCGTCAGGACAGCCCTAGATCACAAGAACGTTTGCTAGCGTGCTAACAAAGTAACAAGGATCATGAGTGGATTCCGCCATGTGGCAGTAAAAAGATGTTGCAGCTGAGTGCAAAACTTGTCATGCACAAGCCCCCCCGTGGTGGAACCGAACCAGAGCAATTTCACATCACCAACCTCGTCGCCGATACGAAGCGGCAAACACACGGGAAACTCACACAGGGCGGCAACAAGTAATTATATAATTATTATATAGTAATTATATAATAATTTAACATAAAAGATGAGCAGCCTCGTGGTATTTCGCCCCTTACGGGTGGTCCCAGAAGGTTAGTCGGGACCACATGTAAGCAATGCATGATAGTAAGGCTAAATAATGACCTATATTTTCTACAGAATACAATCCTACTAAAGGATGTGTGTACTTGAGTGCTGGCATTTATGTACTATACACATTCTTTGTGGTCTGAAGTACCACATGTACCTCCGCCTCCACCGCCACCACAAGTAAGTGCAAAATGATCTCCATGATGTGAAGTGTCTCCTGAAAGGGGCTCGCCATTACGATCCCCACCCCCCCACCCCTTATCCTTTCAGCAGTAGTCTATATTTTGGTGGCGTGTGCTGTCAGGTTTCAAATGCACTCAGCTATCCATCTCGGGGAGTCACGCTGGAAGTGGCGTGGAGGAGTTGGAGGGGGAAATTTGCTCAAAGAGCTAATGGGCTGTCATGTAGCATTAAAGCGAGATGACTGGGCGCACGCCTCAGAAAACCAGAAGCACTCTGCCGCCGCAAGGAAGGAAGGGCGGGGGGGTATCTTTTCAATCAAATTTGGGTGGGTCGTTGAAAGTAATGGACGGCAACACATTAGGTGAGGTGTCCAAACTTTGCCAAAAAGTTCATTAATTTAGTCTAAGAATTTTTTTTTGATTGTAATTCTTTAACTTTTTTATAATGTGTTTTATTTTTAATTTCAGTCGTTTATAGTTTTTTACATTTGATTTATTTGTATTGATTTTATTATTTTGGGGGGACATTTTTTAGCACCACTGACTGTATAATCGAATATTTTTAACAAGGCTGCGGTAAATACTAGGTGTGTCTCGGGACACTCACGAGACAACTTTACTTACTACTAGAAAAATATGTGACAATAAATTGCTATCTACTAATTTAATTTCTGCTACATTGCATTGCTCCTACACGAACGAGCCTTTGTATGCTAGCGACCCCGCCTCCACCCACTGAGACAAAGTGAATGTATGACTGACGAAAGGGCTCGCTCCGTTCGTGCCGTTGTTCTATGGAACAAACAGGCCAAGGTGCTGAAAGCAATGCACAGATTGAATCCTCTTCCTGCCTGTTTGGAGGCACGAGACGAGGAAAACAGACACAATAACTATTTTAAGTTTAAAAAAAAAAAAAAAAAAAAAATAATAAAATACAAAATAAATAAATAAAATAATTATAATCATAAAAAAATAAAAAAAAAAAAAATTTTTAAAAAAAAAAAAAAATAAATAAAATAATAAAAAAAAAAAAATATTAAATAAATTATTATTTTTTATAAAAAAAGAAAAAAAAAAATTTTATTAATAATAATAATTAATTAATAAAATAATTATAAAAAAATAAAATTTATTAAAAAAATAAATAATATTAATAATACTAATATTATATAAAAAATAAAAAACACAACAAAAATAAAGAAAAAAAGAAAAAAAAAAAAATAATAAAAAAAAAAAAAAATAAATAAAAAAAAATTATTTATTAATAATTTAATAAAAAATAATAATTATTTTTTTGAGGGAGGGAACTTTTTCGCAACACCATTGACTGAAAATATTTAAAGGCTGCAGTAAAAACTTTCAAAGCCACACACACACGCACAACTAGGAGAGGCACATACCAAATGAAATGAATCATGGCCTGGCCAAGAATGAAAAATTTTATCCTTTACAGTAACTTTAAAATGTAGCCTTCAGAGAGAAACACCTCATTGGAGGTTCCGCAATAAAAGTGACTGACTGTGCCTTTAACCTCCACATGTTTCCCATAAAAGCCATTCAAAAGGGAATGAAATAGTAATTTCCCGTTATGTCAACGTTCTTCTCTCCTACCGCAGGTATTTTCCCTGGGCCAGCCCCCAAGGATGGGTGGTGTGCGACAAGTGTGTGTTTCCATGAGGAAGTCGGGCCAAGATGAAGTCGTAGAAGGCAGCCTGGTTTAAATACACTGTTAAAAAAAATTAGAGGAAGACTTTTTAATCAGAGTAAGCTATCAGTCAAACGTCTGGGATATTGATCCGGTCAGTTAAGTAGCAGAGGGGGTTGTTTAGCAGTTTCAGCTGCTTTGTTGTTAATTAAATAAACAACAGGTGCATCAGAGGGGCAACAATGAGACAGACCACAACAGGAATGCTTTTCCAGGTTGAGGCCACTGACTCATCTCTTTTGGCAGATTTTTTTAGTGACTGACTTTCTACTGCTGAAGGTTTTCATTCAGCTTGGATCAACATCTGTGTTGATAGCATGGTGCGCTACCTGGACGCTACAGAGGTTGCACAAGTAGTCCAACTCCTCCAGGATGTCATCAATACGTACCGTTGCAAGAAGGTTTGCTGTGTCTCCCAGCACAGTCTCAAGAGCATGGAGGAGAATCCAGGAGACAGGTAGTTATTCCAGGAGAGTTAGATAATGGTACCCTGCTATTAGGTATTGGGATGAACTCCTTGAACCCATTGCCAGAATCTACGCTGGTGCAGTAGGACCTGGGTTCCTCCTGGTCTACGACAATGCTCTCGTGTGGATAGAGTATGCAGGCAGTTCCTGGAGGATGAAGTGATTGATACCATTGACTGGCCCTCACGTTCACCTGACCTAAACCCAATAGAACATCTCTGGGATGTAATGTTTAGGTCCATCCGGCACCGCCAGGTTGCTCCTCAGACTGTTCAGGAGCTCAGTGATGCCCTGGTCCAGATCTGGGAGGAGATTCACCAGGACACCATTCGTGGTCTCATTAGGGGCATGCCCCGACGTTGTCAGGCACGCGTACAAGCACATGGGGGCCACACAAACTACTGAGAATCATTTTGAGTTGCTAAAATGACATTTTGGCAAATTGGACCAGTCTGCTACATCATTTTTTCACTTTCATTTTTGGGGTGTCTTTGTTTTCTCCCCTCTATAGGGTGATCATTTTCATTTCTATCAAGTGATGTGGCATCGTTTTGTTACTAATACATCACCCACTTATTATCAGGAACGATATTCAAGATCATTAATCCCCCCCGTTTAAATCTGATGTGTTTTCAAAGTCTTCCTCTTAACTTTTTTGAGCAGGTATGTTCAAAGTCACCCACACCAAGTAACGCAGGGAGCTCGAACAATTCTGTTTTGGATCAATGCAACGCCGTCGTATGAATTATGTCAGTAAGATTCACTGAAAATGCAGGAAGAGGTAAAAGATTGGCTGGAGTCATGTGTTTGGGACTTTATCGGACTCAGCACCGACATGCAAATATAGAAAAAGTATTCCCTGGCCTTGGGCACCGCTTAAGAAGTTTTGCAAACAAACCAAGTATCGGTCAGGTGAACCAAAGCCATCATTAAGATGTGTTTTTAAGTGCACAAAGACGACAAATACTGAAAAACACTGTAAATTTGTAAACATTCCAATTCAGGAGGCGGTTTGAACTTCAGTGTGTTCAGCTCTTGAATGAAATGCAAAGAAACTGGAAAAAAAGTGGAACCTCGGTTAGGGTCACTCATTCCTTCAGGAAGGTCAGACAATTTCTCCCGTAGGAAAAACATTCAACAAATCCGTTCCAGAAAACCAAAAATGCTTACACAAAACACATTTTATAGTTTTTAAATCCTAGTTTTACAAGAAGGAAATAAAGAAATGATGAAAGATTTTAGGGTTACTTTTACTCTCGTCGAAGACACGGTTCTTAAGGCGAGAATGTAGAGTCACGTCTACAGTAACCTTCATTTATCCCTTTCGTTCTTCGTTTACGTGTGTTTACAGTGTTAAGAGGCGTCCTTTGGAGCTGAGGATGCTTGTGAAGTACACTTCGCACGGCAGCGTACGGTAGGTGATGATGGAAGATGCTTGTTTTGATTTTGTTGCTTACTTTCTTTTAATGTCGGGGAGTTTTTGCAAAATTTCAGTGTATTTTGGCATTTTTTTCCTTTCTGCTATAGAATTTTTGGAGGTGGAACCGATTTTTCCACATGGCAATGGGATTGCCTGGTATTTGATTTGATTTATTATCAAGTTAACAGGGACAATGTGCAAAAACATGGCGATGGTTTACACCAGATTTAGCCAAAGCTACTTTCCATCTGCATTAATTAGGCATTTTGGGGATTTTTTTTCCCCAAAATTTTAGCCGGCTTTTTTTAATTTTTTTAATTGCTGTTCCTCCCCCATACCAAAACAGAGGGGGACCGATAAAAACACACCCAGGACTGGACTTTTTACCTAATTATGTATTCTATTATTATACTGTATATTAATATGATTTCTTATTATGTATTATTGCACTACAAACTGGAAGTGAACAGTTATGTAACATTTATTTATTCTTATTCTATTTTCTTATTTTTTTCTTCTTATCTTTCCCATCTTGCTGTGATTGTTAAGTTTTTTATGACAGCTGCTTGAAACCTAATATTCTCTTGGAGACGAATAAATTATTTATTGATTTATTTAATTTTTATTTTATCATGGCTTTATTTTTCTTTTATTCTTTGTTTTTATTTCTTTGCTCCTTTCGCTTCTTATTTCTTCTTTTTTGTCCCATTTTTTTCCTTTGTTTTCTCTGCCATGATTTAATAATAATTTTTAAAAAATGTATTTTGTTTTTAGTTGGGTTTTTTTCTTCCTTTTTATTCCCTTTCACAATTAATTGATTAATTTCTCTCTCTATTTTTTAATCTCGTCTCGTCAACTGCGTGGCAAACAACAAAGAGCAGCAAAAACCTCCGCTGCAAGCTACGGGCCGCCATATTTGTTTGTCTGCAGGTGTCGCTGTCATTTCGAAGTCCGATTAAGTGGCCTCTCCTCGGCTAACGATGTACAACACGTCTCTTTCCCCGCACAACAGCGAGGAAAGACAGTCTGCCCCGATATTATGGGAGGAAAACGGGAAAGACGCACGGTTCTGATTGTGGCCAACGTATCCAGTGTCAGGAAGTCAATCTTGTACCTAGCGGTCCTGAAGGTGTCTCTGCAGTGAAGAACACGGACCGTCCAAGCCGCCATCACCCAGTCAACCAGCAAGTCAGACCAAAACAGTCCAGCTTCCAACCACGGTCAAACCACAGTCCTGGCTCAGGAGGAGGATTTTCAGCAGGCTGCTGTCAAGCTATTCTTGTGACTAACGCACTTGACTTGAATGACAGACCGGGGGATAAGGCATCGGCAGACGTCGGCATCCTGGTGAGCGTGCCAAGAACAACACGGGTGTAGGGTGGGTTTTGGTATTCCACTGATTGTTTCTATCACTGGCTTTTTTCCTGTTATTGAATTCCTCTCTCTCCCAAATGCCGAGGCCATTGTTGCCGCCTACGCTGCCGTCTTTTGCGGCGTTTGGAGTGTGTGGGTTCCACAAGGGGGTCACGCTTTTCAACCCAATTCCTTACAACTGGCACAGGCCGCACAATTTAGTTCACGTTTGTACTGTAAGCTCATTTCGGGCCAAGTTTTGGTCAGTCATGAGCAGGCAAGGGCCGGTTACCGCTTTCAGGGTATTACACCAGTCTACCAAAACCTCTACAATTCGGTGTCACGCCGTTTTGACGACATGAAAGAAAGTGGAGGTCCAGCGAGGTCACTCTGTGGAAGCAGTTTGTCACATTCTGTGTTATCCCTCGGGTTCGGAACCGGGCTTCGACGTGTTGAAACTACAGGTGTGTGCCTAGAAAATGGCTTGTTCAAGGACCGTCAAAGTGGGACGGGTCGCTGCTCCCAAAAAAACCCCAACAACAACTTAAACATGCAAAAACTTTGCAATTTCAGACTACAGTGGAACCTTGACTTAAGAGAAACGTATTTAATACAAAAAATTCATAATCCAAAATTGGCTTTGAAAACATTTCCGCCGCATCCATCTATCCATTTTCTTTGCCGCTTATCCTCAATTGGGTTGTGGGGGTATGCTGGAGCCTATCCCAGCTGACTGTGGCCGAGGCGGGCTACACCCTGGACCAGTCCGCAGTCAATTGCAGCATTTCCGTCCCATTTCCCAAAAAACTACAAGAATGAAAAGTGCTGCCCAGAATTTTGTACATACTGCATACAAGCTGCCCATTTTGTCTGCCGCTTATCTTCATTAGGTTGAGTTTAAAAAAATGTTGTGACCTTCCTGGGTCACTTGACTGTCATGAAAATCCATAAATCAATTAATTGCACAATAAATTAAAACAAGGTCGATCATTTCCATTAAATTGACACGTCACTGTGAACGCAAAATCTCACGAAAAGTGACTTAATTTGAAGGAAATGGCGTCGTCGTGAGGAATACGAACGTTCGTGTGTGGATGCATTTCTCTGGGGGACCACTCAAACATGGCGGGATCTCATCACCAATAGTAACCCTCCCCCTGCTGAACTAAACATGTCAAAACCGAGGTGAAAAAACCTGGTAACTCCTCTCTTACGGAGCATGAATGGAAGCTAATGGGGTTAGCTTAGTTTAGCAGAGCATGCTAGTGCGGCTGTGTGCGTGTGTGTGTGTATGTGTGAGTGTGTGTGTGTGAGACTCAGGCTGCAACAACAATATGAATGAACAATAAAACATTGGATATCAAGAGTATGTTAACTCCTTCGTGTTTACTTCTCTGACGACCTCAAAAATGCGACAAACACGGAAAAATGTTGGGAGAAAGAGTACCACGATATACTTGCGGTGGGGTTTTTTTTGTATGGGTATTGTGCGTAGATATGTTTGTATGCCCACATGATGCAGTAGTATTATCCATGTTCAAAATTTTTTAAAAGAAATGTGCAAATGTCCGGTGGGCCGGATTAAGACGCTTTGCGGGCTTGATCTTTGCCCACCCCTGGTCTATCATCTCAAACTTGGATGCACTTTAGCTCAGCGATCCCCAACCTTTCCGCGCCCACGGACCGGCTCGTGTTCTGTCAACAGCGTGACAGACATTTATTGATGTATAAAACAAAGAAAAGCATGGTGTAAAAATAAAAGCAGAAAAATGAATACTGACTCACCATAGCAGCATAGTTTGATGCGCGTGTGGGTTTTTACATGTCTTTTGTCTTCAGTGCCATTGTGGAAAACTCTGGATAGCTCCTTGGCATTTGAATCCCAACATAAAAAACAACCAGTCAACCAGCCGTGACGTTCTGCTTCCTTCACAAGGTCACGGTACATGTCATGTTTACCCACAATGAACCGCAGCTCCCCCGGTCCAGGCAGCACTCGTGTAGCTCTGGACCCTGACGTTACCGCCGACAAGCTTGACAGATATTTAGGTAACAACAGACGTGTGTTGACAGTGTCCGGTGTCAAACAAAAATCTCTATCCACACAAAAACTATTTCAGCTGCTCGCAGGCTGTCACAGGCATGCCAAAATCATGGCGGCACCGCGGCCATGGACGGTTAAGACAATTTTAGCCAACCGTAAGCATCGATGACGTCACTTCCGCAGACAAACAATGACAAACATGGCCATATGGGCTGCTAGACATGTAGTTCATGTCACATTCGTAAGCAAAACTGATTGTGTTTAATTTCATGTGGAAAATGTAAAACGACAGAAAACTTAATTGAAAAATGTAAAAGAAAAAATGTATACATTGTGAAGGGGTATAAAAACAAAAAAATCTATTAAAAAACAATCAAATGCTTTAGAAAATGGGGAAACCAATCAAAATCTAGGCAGTGAAAACAGCAAAATGGCATGGTTGCCGTTGCCTTCGAACTAATGGCTTACTTTGTCACACATTGGTTTACATTTCACTGCATTGCTAATGACAAGACTGCACCGTTGTTGTGTAGGCTAGATGACGAGAAAGACGATGGCATAATGGCCCCCTTCAGCAAACGCTTAAGGATGTTTTCATGGGAAATGGCATGAAAATGTTGAAAGTATTCAACGGATGGTGAACAAAAGTAGTTCTCTAAGGAACAGAGAAAGGTACAATGTAAAAAAACATCTGTTTCTGCAGCCCTGGCATAGTTTTTGCGTTTTGAGTAACTGCTTTTGAAGTATCACACGTGGTCAGCCTCTAGCAGCTTTATCTAGCTCTGCGCGCGCTTTAAAATACTGACAGTGTGAAACCCACGCCTGCCGGTCTGTTTGCCGTACAAAAGCTGAGCGGTTGTCTCCTTTGCACTATTGCAACATTGGTTCTGTTTTGTGCAATATGTAGTTGATAAATGGCCATGTGGTCAACTTTTTCATGCCCTGCAAATCACTCGGTTAATTGGATCCAGACGGACTGTAATAAGTGAACTTGCGATGATCCGTTTCGTTGCTAGAGCATATAAAAAGTGTTAATAACCTTCCAAATGCAGTCTTTAACATTATTAGAGCCCACTAGACATGAAATAACACCCCGATAGTCACCTTTACATTCATACTAGACAAGAGACAGAAAATTAGCCATTTAAGACATAAATAAAACATTATTCAGAATCACACACATTAAGTTTAGATGCAAGTGTAGTTTGTGCACACCTGGAACAATTTAGGATTTGACGAACTGTACCTGTTAATTTGTCCTAATCAAATATCACGACATCACTATTACCAAGGACCCCAAAGCCAAACCTGCAGCCACATATTTCCTGTGTATACACCTAGATAATGTATATACACAAGTACAAATAAACAATATGTATATATCTAGATATTTATAATAAAATATTAGCGATGCATGTTACTTTTTCTTTCAAACCGATACCGATAAGTTTCTGCTTCTCAAAAGCAATACGATACCAATAATGAAAAGGAGCGCTTGATTTGCAGACCCGCAGGGCATGGATAGTCTCTGGTCATAGGAGCGTTTTTCTTTTTTATTATAGTGAGTTATATGTGATATTTTGAATGTTATCGAATTTATCTTACAATTCCCCGACATCAGTCCGCTAATAACCATGCACCCCTGTTTGTTTTTTTTAAATTAACTCTGATTAAGTGAAGCTGTGAAATTTGGAGTGGTGAGATATTATTGTACTACAACATAAACTTCTCAAGGAGATGCTTCAAGTAACCAAAATAAAATTAACAACATTTTCTAGTAACTTTTCTAGGTTTTTTTTAGAGATACAAAAGGTTCCAGTCCTGCAGCAGGTCACTAATTATTTGTACACTGAAATTCTCGACAACGTGTATGTTGGAGTGTCCCTCTGTGCAAATGGTTCTGGCCACCGAGCCAAGGGTGATTATGACGTGTCATTATGACACATTGACATCTAATTGCCTCTCAAAGCGAGAAAGCGAGAGGCGTCCAGTGTATCAAAGGCTCCGCCACCCGCAGTTCTGGTTTTTTCCTGAACAATGCCTTTGTGTGTGTTTGTGTGTGTGTCTTCACCTACGAGTCCAACCTCCATACCCCAAAAAAACTCCCTTTGTCTTACACTTAGTGAGCTAAATATGTTTCATTCGTAACGCCAACTGCACCTTTCGGAGCATTTTCGACCCGACCCAACCGCACGCTGCGTCATGTTTCACTCAAGATGTGCTTTTACTTATCCATCAGAAAAAGTTTTGCACAGTGAAAATCGTCATTCCAAAAAAACCCAAATGATATTCCAACAGTTGTCTGAATAATTCAATTTTCCCCGAACAAAGGGGGTGGAAAAAGGCACGACGCAGCAGCGCCGCAGGCCCCCGGCTAAATCTTCTCACATTCAAACGCATAAACCAACTGTCACAAAATAAAGTTAATGAAGAAAATAATAAAACAGGTGAAACCGGGCTAACTTCAGCAACGCAGGGAACCTCACTCCTTTTTTACTTTGTTTATATAGTGTTTGTATATTGTCGCTTCACCGCCTTGCCGCTATCATGCAATCGTGTTTAGAAGACATTATGCTAATGGATTGATTGTATTTGAACATGCATATAAATTACAATGGAATGCTACACATGATACAATACAATTACATAAACAGACATGGCTTACTGTGTTCTTTGATGTCATTCTTCTCGTCTTTTTTTCCCTGTGTACCGGATTAGCATTCTATTTTGAAATGCCTTTACACCGTACTTTCAAACCATATGTTCCTTCAAAGCAGTCATCAGTAAAATGATCACTGCAAAGACCAAAACTCAAGGTGGGCGTCCATCTGTCTCTCATTCTCTGCACTTGCTGCGTCTATTTTTGTCTAAAACCTTCCTCTTTGGATAAAAACAACAAACTTACAATGTCAGTGTGACCTGTAAACATCCAGCAGCAACACATTATTTATGCATGACTACTATTTTGATGAAAAATATACTGAACCAAATCAGCTATTTACCTCGAGAAGTGTTTGTTTACTCTACTTGAGGTGAGAGGCGTAGCCTCGATTTATAGCATAGGTCACAACCAGACGTGCAACATGTAGTATTCTAGACTGGTCCCTAGGTGTCAGTAATGTTACTCTAATGTCCAGTGAGACACACAAGCTCCAGACTTCATTATAGCATGTGTCAACGATCTCCCAGCAGGACAATAATCCCTAACCTGCGCTACTGTTGAGGTCGTAACCTACACCAAACTAAAACTCAACTCTGAACCCCTGCTGTCACTTCCTGTCTGATCTCCAATCAGCTCCCCTAGCACCAGAAACACATTTACAAGTCTTATTTATGTCTTACATGGCCTATTTTCTCTTCTTATGTCTGCTATACTGGTTGAAGTGACTATAGGGGTGTTATTTCATGTCTAGAGAGCTCTAATGAAAGTTAAAAACTGTATTTAGAAGGTCGTAGAACCATTTTTATTGCTCTAACTACAAAAACATTTGCTATATAAATAAAGGAACAAATCAGAGCCGCGTTGGGGTCGGGGAAAACACAAATAATAAACTTCATGATGACATGGTTTTTACATAGAGACATACAGACATCAGCTCCCTTAAGTCCTACCTCCCGAGGGCATGCCGCCCTCCCAGCCTTGCTCCCCAAAGCATCCCCGGTGATGCTGTATATGCACACAAATGTACTTTCTGATGTAACCTTCACTGTAAGCAGCAGCCTTCTGGGTAGCAAACTAGTCGGGCCTGAGTCCAACTTGCCCCCTCTCTGGTTTTTATCGAAAGCCCACAGTGAAATCTTTAGTGCAAGAAAAAATTCTACTCCAACAGCTGTCTTAATAATTCTATTTTACTCTATCAAAAGGTATAGAAAGAGACGCAGTAGCGCCTGAGGCTCCCATGCTTAAACCAACTATAACAAAACAAGGCAAATCCATCCTACGGATTCTCGTTAAGGAAAGATGAGTATGTCCACAAAAAAAATCACTATTTATAAAGTTGTGCCGATGCATTACTACCTACGGGGAATAAATGTCAATGCATGTCGCCAAAAATGACTTTTCTGCATACCCCTTTTGGTGTTTGCGCTTACTATTTATAGAAAAGTGGATTCATGGCTGATATAAAAGACCACATAGTTGCATTTGGGATATTCTGCAAGCATGACGAGTCCTGCACCTTCTTTGTAACGGCCCATCCATTAGGTACACCCGCAGCCAAAGAAATCCTGCTGCATTAAAACATAATAGGAAGTATACCGCTCAGGTACTCACTTCATGTGCAGCATTATGCTGAGAGTTGTGCCTTATATTTTGCACCTCTCAGGGATGCAAAACATTACAAACATTTGCATTGTATCTGATTAGGAGCCACGGGCGCTAAATGTCAATATATTTCATCAAAATGACTCTTCTGCACACTCCTAATGGTGTTTGTAGATCACATTTTCATAAAAAAGTAGATTCATGACTGATATAATTCCTCTCTTCCCAATTATATAACAATATGTTACAACCTGATGGTGTGCTGTATGTTGCACAAAGTGGACACAAATGCCCAACTTTTACTATTACTACCTCCTGTTGGATGTGTTTGCAAAGGGGTCCTGCACAAAAGTTGCACAAACACCACCCGTGTGCATGCAACCAAAAAAAAAAAAAAACAGAATGACAATGTGAGTGATAGGGCCACCACTTGGGACGTGGAGCCTGGTGCAGCATAAGGGGGGTGTAAACAGAGTAAAAATAGCCTGCTATCACAGGCTTCCCCACAGTCCCGTTATATAATGGCCCAAGCTGGGATGAATGACATCACGGGTAGTCTCGCAATCACAAAGCCAGTGTGTCCTTTACAACCATACGCCCATGGAAGAACACAAACGTCGTTTATTGGCAGACTTCCGTGCACAATATTTCACAGAAAAGACGGGGTAACATGCACAGTTTGCACACATGCCGAGCCGGGTTTGGTAGTTGCGCGTTAGTGTCCAGCCAACAACACTTCCGCGATGGTGAGACGCTGATAAAAATGCCCGAAAAAAATTTAAAAGCTCGCTTTTGCGCAAACAAAGAGTTGCAAAACGCCAACTGGATGCGAAGCGCTTTGCTACTGTATAGAAGCGCTAAGGGGATAAGGGGGAGGGGGGGAGAGAAAGAAGCGAAAGTGTGCAAAAGGAGTGGCGCAGTTCGAGAAGCTCGCACGCCGAGCTGACGCGCTCCTCGCCCGGCTAGCGGCGCCGCCGAGCAGCGGGGCTCGTGCTCAACTTCGCCCGCCGAGCACCACACGAGAGCCGGCGGAACTCTCGCTGATCGCTCGCCCGGCTGACATGTTCAAAAACCCCACCATAGTTAGACGAATCGCCCTTTGCCTTTTCTTCCCCCCTCCTCCTCCGCGCACCAGCAAAGCGAGCCCCCGGTTGGGGCAGAGGGCGGGGGAGAGCGGTTATGTATGCGGCTTACTGTGTGAGGTGCGGCGGGGGGCTGCTCGGGGTCCGTGTGCCTCCTCTCCCGGTGCTCCTCGGCTCGGCTCGGCTCGGCTCGGCGTCCCCCCCGTGCTCTGCTAAGGGGCTGGCGGCGGAAAGCGTCGCTCCCTCCCCGCCTGCTGATGTCTGCGGCGGCCGGCCCCCACCTTCAGAGAGAGGCGCACAAGTTCACGCAGGGAGCAGCTGAGTGAACTACTCATGCAAAAAGTAGACGAGCACACACGCACGCGCTGTAATATAATTAGCCCCGTGCGCGTGGGGGCGTGTGTAGTCCAAGGAAACATTATCTCCAGCTGATTTTCCTTGCGTGATGACATTTTTTAACCCACGATATTAAGCACACTTTAAAGGCCCCGTTGTGGTTGACACCGCGAGAGATGAATGACGTCATACCCAGAGCTGCTTCCAGTGATTTGCTTACCGTGTTTTCCTTATACATGTTTGAAAAAATCCATGGTCAGTGTTTATATTTTTGGCATTACATGAACAAAAACAGCCGTCAAATGTATGAAAAAAAACATGTATGAAACTGTCATGAATATACAGCACATTATGTTGCAAAAGCAATACACTCCCATCCATGGCAAAGAGCAATCAAGGGATTAGAGTGAAGTTGTTCAACTGACTAATGTATTTTGCAGTAGATTCTCAAAATCAGCAAACCTCGCCTGTTATGTACAGGATCTTTGACTTTTTTTTTTCTGTGAATTCTCAATAACAGCAGTGTGCTCCTGTTAACTAGATCATCTTTGACTAGGGCTTTTTGCAGTCGATTCTTAAAAACAGCAGAACTCTCTTGATTTATAAAGGATCTCAAAGTTGTTCTTTTTTGCAATAGATTCTTAAAAATAGTAGAACTCTACTGTTACATAGAGGATCTTTGATAAGTGTTATTTTTGCAGTAGATACTTAAAACAGCAGAACTCTCCTGTTATATAAAGGATATTGGAGTTATTCTTTTTTGCAGTAGATTCTCAAAAACAGCAGTGCACTCCTGTTAAATGGATAATCTTTAACTAGTGTTTTTGCAGTATAATATTCAAAAAAAGGAATGTCTCTTTTTTGTAGTATATTCTTGAAAATAGCAAACTCTCCTGTGAGAGGATCTTTGACTTTTTTTTGCTGTAAATTTTCAAAAACAGCATTGTGCTTTCTTACTTTACAGTAGATTCTTTAAAATTGCAGAACTCCACTCTTATATAAAGGATCTTTGATTTGTGTTTTATTTGCAGTAGATAATAAAAGCAGCAGAACTGCCCCGTTATAAAGGCTCTGTGACTTAATTTTGCAGCAAATTCTCAAAAACAGCAGTGCACTCCTGTTAAATAGATAATTTAACTAGTCTTTATTGCAGTAGATTCTTAAAAACATCAGAACCCTCCCATTACATTCAGAATCTTTGACTAGTGTTTTTGTGCAGTAAGTATGTCTTTAAAGACAGCAGAGCGCTCCTGTCAAATGGGGGCTCTTTGACTGGTGTAAACATATTTAAATTCCTGACTGTATTTATGTCTGCATGACCCATTTGATGAGGAAAAAATAAAAAATACAACAATCACAATAAGAATAATAGTAAAGGGAGATGTCCAGCTCTCCCCCTGGTTTCTAGATTTCTGTGTTCTGTGAAAATGTGCTCCCCCAGAACAATTAAGCCGAGTCGCCCTGCTCTATTGCATAGTAAATGATCTCATACGTCACATTAAAAATAGACTCTTCTGTTGAGAAATGTGTCAGAAAGCGAGCAGAAGGCCGTGGCAGGCGTCGTGTGGCGGAGACCCCTTGTCAGCTGACGTTGACACGTCTCGTCACAAACGTGCTTGTCTACCAAGCAACGTGGACGCACCTGAAGGCGACTTTGCATGGATTTAAAACACCTAAGCACAACAACAAACATGTTGCTCAAACATTAAGAAGAGCCCTCAATAACAGCTCGCGTTGCCCCCTGCTGGCCGTCAGCAAGATGCACATTCTATCCACCTGATTGCACGCTGGGCTTTTTTTTGGCTCTGTATTAAATGTAAACATTCAGATTCAAATATGCACACAGATAAGCATTTGCAACAATCCCAGAATATTAATTAAAACACCAATGTTTGTGTATGTGTGTCCCAGGGGAGGCGGAGCTTTCGGGGGGGGTGGAGCCTGTTTTCTTTGTGGGTGGTGTAAGATCATGACACCTGCAGGGTGTAAATGTGCTGACAGGTGTGGCATTTACCACACAAGATGGCATTTACCAGCAAGAAACTGACATGATAAGCAGTGGTGCATTAACCAAGCTTAGCGTCCAGCATTCACACGCAATTCTCAAGCCATTCCAAATCATTCAAATTACAATCTCTTCCCCAATTGAAGCATTTTGGACGTTTTTTCTGCTGCAAATCAAACGTGTGCTGCCTACGCTTATGCCAGTGGGCGTATTTTGACACAGGTCTGAAAACAAACGGGTGCTGACACACAAACCAGAGATTTGTCACGACACAGATGAATAAGTAACACCAAAGTAAACTCGCACCACACACATAAATATTTCATCATTCATAGCCTTTGAAAAAAAATCCCTTGAAGGGATTTCAAAGGTCGTGTAAAGCTCTCTATTGGAGTGAACGCCGCACCCTGAACCACTGTACTGGATCGTTGTCAATGTAGTCTACTCGCTTTAAAGGCTTTTTTTGGTTTGAGTTTTACTGTTGCGAGTATGCTCCTTTTACGCAGAATAAACGCCACACCTCAAACAAACACCCTTTTGTCGCCTTCTTACTCATTTTAACAGTCTCCATGACAACACAAGGAGCTGATGTCTGCAGTTCAAAATGAGACTTATGTAACATTCGGGGAGGTGTGTCTGCTTCAATACATTTTTAACGCCACACCTCAATTAAACGCTGTTGCCCATTTGTTTACTCAGTTTAAATACGTCAAGCCAGACGTCTTTACCCCCGCACACAATTCCTGCAGAGTTAACATGGCATCTATAAACCAGCATGAGACATCCACTTCGAAAAAATAAACGCCACACCTCAAACAAACACCCTTTTGTCCCCTTCTTAATCATTTTAACAGTCGCCATGACAACAAACAAAGGCATCTGTAAAGTTGAAGTCTGCAGGTCAAAAAGAGACACATGTAACATTCGGGGAGGAGTATCTGCTTTGATAAGTAAACACCGCACCTCAATTAATCGCCTTCTTTTGCCCATTTATTTAGTCATTTTAACCACCATGTGTCGAGGCAGACATCTTTCTTGCCGCGCACACTTCCCGCAGAGTTAACATGGCATCTGTAAAGCAGCATGAGACATCCACTTCTATAAACAAACGCCTTACCTCAGTCAAACACCCATTTTTCCCTTTATTTACTCATTTTACTTTTAAAAAAAAGCTGAAGTCTGCAGTTCAAAAAGAGACGCGTGTAACATTCGGGGAAGACTATCGGCTTCGATAAATAAACACAGCACCTCAAACACAAGGGCCTCTGTGAAGTCTAGAGCAGAGTTTAAGGAGATACTGACACATTTGGGAGCAAAAACGACTAAACCTTTTGACACCAAACCCTCCACAAATTAAAACGTGTTCTTATGTCATAAATAAATACATTAAAATATATTAATATATAAATAAACCACCATAATATAAATGTCCTTGACCTCTACAGGCGCAAATGGGAAGGGGTTTCACACCCAATATAAAGCTTCCCTTGAGGCGGCGGCGGCGGCGGCACAGCGCATGACAAGGAAGCGACGCAAACGGCGAGGATTAGGATGCAAAAGAGAGCTCCTTAATCTGCTGTATTAGCGGCAGATGTCCTGTTCGGGCAGATTTTGGGGCAGTGAGACTCCACTGGGAAGGAGTAACATGCATTCATACTTTTTCATTACTTTTCAAATAGGGCTGGAAATTACACACTCTTATCTTTGGACCCTGAATGCACCATCAGAGTTCTGTCAGTGCGGGTTAAACAAGGACACGCTACTATTTTCTCACCATTACACTTTTTGCACTAACCTCCCCTTCAGGATATTTGATACACATACTTAACACTTAAAAGTCAAATCTTACGACGGTGCCGCTTAGTGCACACAATAGTGCTCTGTCATCTCACCCCTCCCTCGGTCCGTATATAGTTCTAGTACTACATGCTCCAGTTGACAGCTCATGCCGAGCCAGCACATTCCGCATTATTACTACTTCAGAGGGTTGTGTGGCCCCCGCAAGCTCGCCCATTGGATGAGCAGCCTAACATGTGGGACCCAGCGGGAGCCAATGAGGAGGCAGCTCTAGTGGGGTAGGGACAAAAAGAGACAGAGGCGACCCCTGTCGGTCAGTAGGGGCAGTGCGCCAGTCGTCTACGGTGGGGAAACTTCGTTTGGTAAACATCCAAGACACATAAGCAACATGGACGAAAAAAAAATAAAGAAAGTGAAAAATTAATTGAAAAATTAAAAAGACAATAAATATATATGAGTCGTGAAAGGGAATAAAAACAAAACAATCAATTAAAAAAACATTTAATGAGGGGGAAAAACATTACAAAATAGGTTGTGAAAAAAAGAAAACTATATCACAAACAAGAAAATGGAAAAAAAGACGCAAAAAATATTTAAAAAGTAATTTATAAAAGGAGAAAACTAATTACAAGCGGCTCTCCCTTAGATCTCTAAGGGATGAAGGGTGAAAAGCACTGTCATCCGGGATAACCAAAAGAAAATGGATGGATAATTGAAAATCAAAAAGAAATTATACATTGATTAATTGTGAGATGTCCTTAAAAACACAATGAAAAAAATAAAAATAAAATCTTGAAAAATAATTTCAAAAATATAGGGATTGGAAATGAATGGAAAAAGTGACAAAAAGAGGAAAGAAGAAATAAAAGAAGCCATAAAATCAAAGAAATAAAAAGGTCTAATCTAAACATAAAAGAGACAACATTTTATTGAAAATAAAAAGAATCAATAATTAAATAAATTCTTAAAGAGGATAAAAACAGAAAACAAAATAAAATGTCAAAAGAAGAGCACAACAACAAAAGGAAAGGTGGGAGAAAAAAGAGGAAATTAGGGGGGAAAAAGGCAATGAGAGCAAAGAAAAAATATAATAAAAATTCATTCATTCATTCATTCATTTTCTGTACCGCTTATCCTCATTAGGGTCACGGGGATGCTGGAGCTTATCCCAGCTGGCTTTTGGGCGAGAGGCGGGGTACACCCTGGACTGGTCGCCAGCCAATCGCAGGGCATAATAAAAATTCTCAAATAAAAAACTGAAAAAACAAAACTATGGAAAAACATCAAGTAAAAAGGTCTGCCTTAAATTTTGGGGGAAAAACAACAATACCAGGAAATCACAGCAACATTGGTTATCAAGTATTCTGTAGAGAAAAGAGTCAGCACAAAGGAAGAAAATATACATTTAAACCATGCAAGAACTCCCTGACACTAAAAGAAAGTAAGCAGTAACAACAAAACAAGCATCTTTCATCTTAGACACCCCCAAAGTCACTTTAAAAAAATCTAAAAAATATTGCAGTCTACTAATTTAATTTGTCCTATGTTAGACTCTCCAAGAGACTCACTCCACTCGTGCCGTTGTTGTATGGAACAAACGCCCCACGGTGCTGAAAGCAATGCAAAGGGTGAACCCTCTTCCTGTCTGTTTGGAGGCGAGAGTGAAGGAGGAGACACACACGTGCACATGGCGATATATTGATTATCAACTTCAATTTCATTTATAGTGTGATTAATGAATGAATTTACTATCGTCACAAGCCCAGACCCCACGAGACAGACCACGTTTTAATCTCGCCAGATCTTGTGACACCCCAAGTCAAGACATTCAGCGAGTAGCAAGGACCCTTTTTTCTCCTCCCAGTGCATAAAACAAGGTCCATGAAGGCAGCCTTGCATGAGTTTGGTGTGAAAGAACCAGCCCATCAAAGACCTTGATGGAATGACCTCTCATCAGTGACCTCACAAATACTCTAACAGCCTCGCTCTTTTTCGTTTTGTCTATATACGTAGTCCTTGTGTGTGTGTGTTCTCGCTTTATATAATAACAGAACGCTTTGGCTGAATTTTAATGGACTTCTGGAGGGTGTTCCATCTCCTCGGGGTCCCTGGGCTCAAAAAGATCAGAGAGAATTTTCCAACACGGCTTCCCCTCAGCCTCCCTCCTCCACTCTTCCCGCTCTTCTCACTCACTCTTCCTCCAGGGGGACTTTTGTCTCTCGCTTATAACCCCCCCTTCTGTCTCTCTCACAGCTCTCTGGCCTATGAAATGTGTATTAAAGACACTCGGGGCGTAATTATGGCTAAGCTGCTCTCACTTGTTTGTTGGCACACACCCACCCAAAAAAAAAGGCCACTGAAGGACAAAACACTGCGACGAACGCTTATAATGGAGATTTTCTCCGGGCCTCAAAGCCATTTAAGGACTTTCTACTCGGATCCAAAGACGGTGCATTTAAAATTCACACTCTGCTGAAGAAGACTCGGTGATTAGCAAAAGGCAAGAATGAGCCTTTGAAAGTTAGCAACGAGGCTGCAGATTTATTACTAATTCATGAAGATAAATGGCTCTTCACAAACGCCCTCCGTAGGGACAGTTAGACAAAATATGACAATGTTCACTTGTCAAAGAAAACGCCAGTTTACCGATAGAAGGGCTCTGATTGTTGTTTTTTTTAAGGGTCCCTGACATGATTCATCAAATTTGCTTAAATATGCATAATTATGATCTACATTGATCCAATTTTGATAGCGAATGATTAATTAGCAAAATGTTGTGTTGCTGCCGGATGTTTACACGTTTACAGGTATGTTTACTGTAGTGGGGTGGGCGAAATATGAAGTAAATCAGGCTGTAAAGACTCCATTATTCTCATTAAGAAGCCAATTTAAAACAATATTTGAAGGATAGGACACTCCGGAGTAATGTACACTTACCATTCTGTATTTGGAAGGTGACCAATCTTCATTTTAAGGCTTGTCCATGGCTTGTAAGTCCATGTTCTGCAAGTGTCTCTAGTTCATCTCCAAATACGTCTGTCTCCTCCAAACCTATTGACAATCTTTTGGAAGTAAAAATAAATATACAATAAGTTAAATTGTAAAGAACATAATAACGAATTGAATTACAACAAACAAATGTGCACAAAAATAATTAGCAAATACAAGTGCCTTCTTTTGGAGTTATAATAACGTTCTTAAAAACAAATAAAAATCAATTTATCAACATTATTTTTTAATATTATTGTTTTCTTGCTTAGGGTGTTTGAGTAAGATATGAAGCGCTCTTTGTCTCCCTCAAGTGGTCACAATGATTATGGCGCCTGGGATGTACGTTTATAAAGACGTGTTTTTCTTTTAAATGTGTGCTTTGGCAATTATGCAGCAGGGAAACTTAGATAAAACTCGAACAAAATACGTTACTTTTTTTTTAATATACTTCAACGTAAATACAAACTTTACAGCTTACCCGCTTGAGCTGAGCGCTCCCTCCACTCCATGGGGGTTGCCGCAGGTGAGGCCGACGTCAGAGAGCTCTTCTGCGGCTACGGCTATGGCTATGGCTATGGCTATGGCTATGGCTATGGCTACGGCTACGGCTACGGCTACGGCTACGGCTACGGCTACGGCTATGGCGAGCACACCTTCCCCCTAGCTCAAGACTAGGCTTTACGCAATTCTTCACTGTTGCGGTGGTGTGTTTGTGTTTCACTTCTCGCCATTTTCATGGAAGGAAATTGGTGCACCCAGCTTGGTTTTACTTTTTAAACGTCACTATTTAGTGTATGGCTCGTCAAAGCGTCCGTTAACACTTATTGTAGCCTAGCATGCGAGCTATGAGCAGAATGGGGGTTTTTATATGACTATATTATCCTAACGTCGTCTTAAGGCGATAGTATGTGAGCTTTTATGATACATGAAGGTCAATACGTGAACTAATAATAATAACCAAGTTACCATTTGAAATATTTTATGGCAGCAAGTAGCGTAATTTTGTGGACGACAAACCTAAAACACACCCCTCTTTTTCTTAACGTGGTATGTTCCATCCCGGGTGTGTGTACCTTTCTAAGTTAATTAAATGTAAAACAGGACGTGCGTTATAGTTGTGAGTGAACATTTGACAAGCTAAGTGGAGCCCCCGTTTGTCCACAGAGGAAAAATGACGTGTCAAAAAGACGAATTTTTGCGAGAGCTCGCAAAAGTTTCGCGCTGTCTCGTGTCAACATTAAGAGTATTGTACTTTCGCCACTTCCGTGTTCAGAGCGGACGTTTGCTTTGAACCTTCAATTTAAGAGCAGCACATTGGTTGAGTTTCTGATATGACTTTTTCCTTATAGGACAAGCAGTGCACACGCGTAAAACAATCCCATGTATGGATAATCAGTGTATTTTCATTCAATTACCAGTACGCAAAGAGATGTCTTTCCTCCAACACTGGCTAGGACCAGATGTTAGAATTTTATTTTGAAAAGACGATCCGAATAAGCGCCGGAGAGTTAAAAACGTGTTCCTGTGGTTACAGTATCACAAAACTCCTGTAGCGTCACATAATTTTGCGCATATATAACGCATTTTACCCATCTTTTTCCCTCCATGTCTCATCGGGGGCATGTTGTATACATTATGGATGGAATCAAGAACTGAAACAGCTAACTTCCTCTTTTTTTTAAAACGGCCTTAATGGCCTTAGCGTGTCAGGTTCCAATTTTGACCACCAGAGGGCAGCAGATGTCTGCGAATTCCAAAGCATTGATTCTGCCAGACAAATTGCTTTTTCCATTATCGCTCAACATGGAAACCCCCAAAGTATAACACGTGCATGTATTTTTGCTGTATTTGTATGTATTTTGTCAATAGGTAGCAGTCACCATCATGCCATTTGGCCTTGGTGCCCTTTTCTCCCCTCGGTGGGATGTGCGTATCTGCTGACTGGGCTGGTGTAGTGTTGTGTAGCTTACATGTTAGGTATGCCAGCTCTGAATGATTGTGAATGGAGCCAGCGAGGCGGATGCCAATGAACGTTATCCCCCCCCCCCCCCCCCTCCAACCCCACGCCTGCGGACAGACGCCATCGTTGAGCAAAAGTAATAAAAGCTGACCTCCGTAGAACTGGCGCAAGGTGGGCAAAGTTTGCCCGCGGCCGGAGAGGAACACAGTAGACCAGTTTTGGATAGAATAGACATAATCTGTTCCAGGGTCAAACTCTTAAAACCTCTATGACCTTTACCTAATAAGTTTGCGCCTGCCATTAGTGGACAAGAAACCGTTATTACCAAAAACCCATTGTTATTTATCATATGTATAACAACTTCATTTTAAAACTTGAATAATGATTTGGGGTGCATGAGAAAACGATAAGGAAAAACGCAGCTTTCTTTGTTATACCACGTTTTTCAAGTATATATTAATTAATTGTTGTTTTTTTATGGATGAATATGGCCTATTATTAGTTTTAAAAAAATATGCGCATTAAACAACATTTTATGCACTTATTGCCTAAAGAAAGCTTTTGCAATCTTAAGTAAAATACAAATGTAAGGCATTCAGAAGACGTTGCAATGATGTGTAATATTCCACGCTGGTCACTAGGTGTCAGTAATGTTGCATTGATGAGACAATAGCCACTGCAGGAAGTACTGTGCAGAAACAGAGTAAAACAAGGAACAAGAAACTTTCCCTACACACTCTTATTCATGCCCTATTTGTCTTATTTTGTGTTACGTCTATTATATTGGGTAGTAGTAGGAGTGTAAAGGTGACTATAGGCGTGTTATTTCACGTGTAGGGGCCTCTAATAATGTTATAACCCATATATACAGTAGATGGTTGTAAACAGCTTTACTACAGTATCCTCTAACTACAACTAAAACTATAACAAGGAAAAAATGCAACACAACAACAAAGTAGCGGAAAAAAATATAATGTTACCAGCATATAGTCAAATGTTTTGGGAATTAAGTAATAATGGGGGAGGGGGAAATATACAAGAAGAAAGTAGAAATTGTAAAAAAAAAAAAAAAAGCAAAATAAATCAAGCAAAAAACATTAGAAAAAAGGACAAAACTGCTGTAATTTTGCAAAAATAAAGTCAGAATATTAAGAGAAAAAAGTCATATTCTAACGAGAAAAAAAGTTGCAATTTTACAAGAATGACAAAATTCTAATATTAGGAGCAAAAAGAATGTCATTTTAGTAGCAAAGGGTTGACTTAATAAAGAAAAAAATTGTTATTTTGTGTAAGTTGTAATATGAGGAACAGACAAAACAACATTGTTGCAATATCTGGAAATGAGTTTGGGAAAAAAGTTAATAATAAAGTCATAATCTTTCAAATATCTCAAAAAGCACCAGATTATTTAAGAAGAATGTTCAAATATTTGTAAAAGGTCTCCACCAAAAATAGCAAAAATGTGAAAACCAAGCTGCATTTTTTTTCTTATAATATTTTTACAAAATATCAATTTTGTAAGGCGGCCCTTACACCCTTCCTTTTTGGAAAAAGTTTGGACACCCCCGCACTACAGCGATATTTGTTAGCTTACAACCATTTTCTCTTAAGGACCTTATTCTTGTAGGCTTACTGATGGTATTTCTTTTTTTTAAATGTTTTTTGTTTGTTTTTATTCCTTTGCTTAATCAGTTATAAGTTTAGAATGTGCTCCGGGCCGATAAAAACACACCTGCGGGGCGCTGATGGCCCCCCGGGGCCGCACTTTGGACACCCTTGCCCTGTGCTCTGGTTCTGCTGCTAGTAGTGTTGTGGTAGTAGTAATGTCATGATATTTGTTTGGGACAAATCGATAAGGACAGGCACAGTTGGTGCCAGTCCTTCCACTCCTTCCTACCTCTAGGGGTGCGCAAACCACACTTACGTCTACGCTTTGGTGGTCTTGGGAGGCAGACAGGTTTGAAAACATCTCCATCCACAGCTGGTAATGCCGGTGTTTTGTGAACAGACACTAATTAGAAACCTGCAGCTTTTGTGGACGAGTCGTCATGGTGGTTGACCGAACGGAGGCATTAATTGGAGCTTCTCTTGTGGGGGCGAGCGGGACCCCCGCCCCCCCCCCAAAAAAATGCAAAGCACGCACCCAGAATGAATTGATGCTTCGTTTACTGGAAAATGTTGATGAAATTGCGTTTGGGGGAGATTGGGCTTTAGCGGCAGTGCCGTGCTTGGGGTGAAATGTGCCGTATTCCCTATGGACTTTTGTGTTGGTGGCGTGACTAGCCGGGTTCACACTGTGCGTTGAAGGAGGTCATGCCGGGGGAGGTTGCTGTGTCTGTAGAGGTTGTAGACGTACACTAACGGGGACAAGGACGCTAGATCACCCCATCGCTGTCTGTTTAGTCTGTTTTAAACGGGGGTGTTTCGCTGTCAGGCTAAGGATTGTTGACTCTCCGCGTTACGCAACCAGCACCCTTGTTGCCTCAAACGTCCCGCCGCACAAATGTCCCACACCGATAACGCACATCCTGGCAACTTCCACTCCTAGCCCCCCGGTCTAGCGTACGCTTGGCGTCGTTAAGCGTCATTTGCCGGGGATTTTTCCCCTTGTGGGGTGTGGGAACCGGCTCTGGCTGTATTCCAGGCCCCTTCCCCTGCTGGATGCTTGCCTTGTACAAGCACGCCCCCCCCCCGCTTTCAAAAACTCCACGCCAAGATTAGAGCGGGGACGACAGCGGGTCACCCACGTCCTGTCATGTGACGGCAGTGTTCATTACTGAAGACGTTTTTTGTGTTGAAATCTACAGACGGGCCCAAGAAGGGAGGGTAAAGGTCACGGTCTTACCTTGTGTCCGAATTCTTCAACGGGATTAATCCCGCTCACATTTCACGCTAGGATGAAAGAGGCTGACACAAGTTCTTTCCAATCTTGAGGGCTTCTCCAAATGAGTCTACTTTGTTGTGGGACGGCAGCAGAAGGAAGTCCTTTAGTCCAGAGAGAGTCCGAAATGACAAATTTCACCTCAAAACTGAGGAAACGTTTAAATTGTACTCATGACTCCTTTCCGGGTCACGTCACTGCTTGTTGCTAGGCGGAATTCATTGTGCAAATTACAAATATCATCTTACAAAGATAACTAGCACTAACCAGTACAAATGAATGTATGAGTTGCTAGGCGGAATTTTAAAAATCACAGTGTCCTTTTTTCCCTGTGCTTAAACCAGCAAAAAGGAAAAAAAAACTTTTTATTTAAAATATGTGAATGACTTTTGAATTGTGAGTATAAAAAAAGTGCATCATGTTTATACTTTTATGCTGAAACCAGCAAAAAAGTTAAGATGCTGCTGCAAGAAACCTGGGCTGTCGCTAGGCAGAATTCGTAATACAAATGTAGATTTAAATATAGATGGTTTTTATTTGCGATTCAGAAATTCACATTTCGAGTTTTGGATTCATTTGTCAAAACAAAAAAACTGTGTGTTGTGTTATTTTATTATTTTTAAAGCAGCAAAAAGGAAAGCTAGTGCCACAACAAACTAGTGCTGTCGCTTGGCAGAATTTGTAGTGCAAAAGCAGTTTTTTAAAAATACTGATGGGTTTTTTTTGTGATTCAAAAATTCACATTTTGAGTTTTGGGTTCATTTGTTAAAACTGTGTGCAATGTTATTTTATTGTTATTATTATTAAAGCAGCAAAAAGGAAAGCTAGTGCCGCAACAAACTTGTGCTGTCGCTAGGCAGAATTCATAGTGCAAAAGCAGTTTAAAAATACTGATAATATTTCGTTGCGATTGAAAAATGTACGTTTGTTACAACAAAATAATGAGTGCTGGGGTTTTCTTTGTTTTAAAACAAATGTGTGCTGTTGCTAGGCAGAATTGATGGGACAAATGCAGTTAATAAAAATATAAATTATTTCTAATTTTGAGTGAAAAAATGTCATTTTGACAAAAAAAAAACTTGTGTGCTATGTTTATATTTTTATGCTTTAACCACCAACTTGCTAGGCGGAATTCATACGGCAAAAAAATGTATGGATCATTTTTAATTATGAGTAAAAAATTGACATTTTAAATGCTGCATTCATTTGTCATTTAAAAACATGCAATGTTATGATGATATTTTTATGCTTAAACCAGGAAATAGGAATGACGCGGCTCAAAGGAACCTGTGCTGTTGCTTGGCAGAATTTCTTTTTGCATGATAGCACATGACTTCTTTTGTTAAGAGACAGCATGGACGGATATGGTTGTCAGTTTTTTGCATAATTCCCTTTTTCCAATCCCATTCTTACTCAATTCTCATAGGAAGTCAAGCAAAAATAAATCAAGGCAACAAGAAACTCGCAACTCCATGAACAACTTATCAGCCCCCCCAAAAAACACTCCCAGTCTGGAATGTGTGGAATTCCAAGAAACTCTGCCGTGAATCAGAGACGGCAGACCTGACATGTCAAAAACAAGAAAACAAGACTAAAGTGGACACTGGAGGACAGTTTTTTGGAGGCAAAATACACTTTTGAAATTAAACCTTTTATTATGAAAGGAGAAAAAAACTCCAAAACTACACGATCCTGTTTGAAAAAGTGACTTTAGCCGCCCTCAGCAGCAACAACTGCAGTCGAGCGTTGGTCATAGCTTGCAATGAGTCTTTTTTTGCAGAATTGTTGTCATTCAGTCACACCGGAGGCTTTTCCAGCATGAAGCGCTTTTTTAAGGTCACGCCACAGCATGTCAATAGGGTTCTTCAATTGTTTTTTTCCTCAGCCAATCAGAGGTTGACTTGCTGGTGTGTTTTGGATGGTGGTGTCCAGCTGCAGAACCCGGGTTGCTTTCAGCTTGAGGTCCTTCAGAATTTTTTCATGCTTGCATTTATCACAGCAAGTCTTCCCGGTCCTGAAACAGCAAAACCACCCCAGACCATCACACTACCACCACCATCTTTTGCTGTTGCTGTGGTATTCTTTGTAATGGGACACACACCTTCCAAAAGCTTTTTTTCCCAAAGGTCTTGGGGATCATCAAGATGTTTTCTGGCAAAATTGAGACGAGCCTTCCTGGTCTTTTTGTTCAGATGTGGTTTTGGTCTTGGAACTCTGCCATGCAGGCCATTTTTGCCCCCTGTCTGTCTTATGGTGGAGTCATGAACACTGACCTTACCTGAGGCAAGTGAGGCCTGCTGTTCTTTCAACTTCGCTGTGGGACCTTTTGTGACCTCTGGGATGAGTCGTCGCTGAGCTCTCGGGGTCATATTTTTGATGCAAAAACCCCTTTTTCACACTACTGTGTGTGGAAATACATTTATTACATGTATTTGAGCACTTGTGAGATTAAATATTCAATGTCAAATGTGTAAATATAACGTGTGTAAATACATGTCAAATGTCTACAGTACATATACAGTATGTATATATTTGTTGTTGTTTTTTTCCCGTGCTACTTGAATTAGCAAGTGAAGCTGCTGAGGAAAACACGCACACACGGACCTGTGTTTTTCCCATCGTCCCAGCAGGAGTTCCCGTCCAACGGTAGCGCTCCCAGGGAGGGAAGAGGCGTCTTTAAAGTGAGGCTAGACAAACAAATGCTACACAATGGCCCACCCCGAGTGGCATGGGATGCTATGTGCACGTCAACATGCCAACGCAGAGAAAAGAGAAGTTGGTCAGCAGGAAGTGTTGGCTTATTTTGCAAGCCTGATCCCGTGCGCTCCCCCGCCGGGACGTGTCGGAAAGCCGAACAAGAGCCGATCCCCGCGATGTGCGAGAATGTATATCTGCCAGACGGGAAGCGGCGTTGCCTCCATTGATGGTGTTTATTCACGTGTTCCTTCTTTTGTCTTCTTCACAGAGAAGAGGGTGCCTTTGGAGCATGCGGCCATGTTTATTTTTTTATTACTGTATGGGCCTGCAAGCTAGAAGGGAACGGAACCTGTCCCGTCTCTCTCCTCCATCCCGGCAAACACAAAAGCCAGCGCAGCCTCGACCTCCGACACCGTTATCACGCAAACAATAGTTGACCTAATGCACACTTTTCGCCACTTCCCAGTATTGGAGAGATAACCGTCAGCCCGCAAAGCCATTAAGACACAGGATGACGGGTTGTTATGTCTTGTAAACAAGTCTTTTGGACTCCCATTGATTAACAGCTACATGCTAGAAACGCACTTTTAATGCCGTTTAATTGTGCCCGTTTCCCACTTGATGATCCAGTCCTGTGAATTCTGCCTAGCAACAACACAACAGGGGATTTTTTTTTTTCCTTTTTTTGTGCGCTAAAGCTCAGCTGGGTCGGGGCCCAAAAGTATTGCAATTCATACATACATTCATAATAAATATCAGTAAAAAAAACAACAAAAATAACAACTACCTTCATGTTCTCTTTCACTACATCCATGAACCTCCTCTTTGGTCTTCCTCTAGGCCTCCTGCCTGGCAGTTACTCAGCATCCTTCTACCAACATATTCACTATCTCTCCCAACCATCTCAGTCTGGCCTCTCTGACTTTATCTCCAAAACCTCTGACATGTGCTGTCCCTCTGATGTGCTCATTCCTGATCCTGTCCATCCTGGTCGCACCCAAAGAGAACCTCAGCATCTTCATCTCTGTGACCTTGTACAGTTGCGAGAAAAAAATTATAATATTGCAAGAATACAATCATAAATTAACCAGAAAAAGTCAGACATTTTTTAGATTAAAATGTTGTACATTTACAAGAATAAAGTAGTACATTTACGAATAAAAAGTCGCACATACAGAAAAGAATTACATACATCTACAAGAAAAAAGCTGTGCATTTATGAGAACAGAAGTTGCAATAAAATTGTAAATGTACGAGAATAAGACGTAATATTACATCTCATGACAAAAATAGAGCAAAGCTCTTCGGGGAAGCTTTCATTATAAGGAAAATTTACATCTTTATTATCATTCATTCATTTTCTATGCCGCTTATCCTCATTAGGGTCGCGGGGATGCTGGAGCCTATCCCAGCAGACTTTGGGCGAGAGGCGGGGTACACCCCGGACTGGTCGCCAGTCAATCGCAGGGCACATACAGACAAACAAACATTCACACCGATGGACATTTTAGAGTCGCCAATTAATCTAACATGCATGTTTTTGGAATGGGGGAGGAAACCGGAGTACCCGGGGAAAACCCACACACGCACGGGGAGAACATGCAAACTCCACACAGAGATGCCCAACGGAGATTTGAACCCAGGTCTTCCAGATCTCCTGACTGCGTGGCCAATGTGCTAACCACTCAGCCACCGTGTGGCATCTTTATTATCTGACAATATAATGACCCTTTTCTTGTAATATTACCACATTTTTCTCATATTTTTATGATAATCCTCATAAACTTACAACTCTATTCTTGAAATCTCATACCTTTTTTTCAACGTGGCCCAAATACTCAAAAAAAAGAGCAGGAATGCGTAATAAAAAGCACATTTTTGAGAAAAAAAGTTGTAAATTGACGTCTTTATTCTTGAATTCTCAGATTTGTTTTTTTTCAATGTGCCCCAAATTGTCCTTCGTAAAAAAAAAAAGTTCAAAAATGCATAATGAAAAGTGAATTTATGAGAAAAATCAATGCAAAATGATGACTTTATTCTTTAAATCTCAAATTTCCTGTAAAACTGTGAGCCCTAATACTCCGTTGCAAGTTTTTCAGCCATTTCTGCAGTTTTTTTTAGTAATTGTAATTTTAGATTGCGCTGTGGCCCAATGAAAAATGAGTTCTGTCTTGCAAATGCCTCCCCGGGCCGCACTCTGAAACCCCCCCCGCGCGTCTTGTTGTTCCCGAGTGTCCTCATGTCAGACATCAGGAAGGGCGTCAAGTGGAGCTTTCCAGATGTTGTTCGTAGGACGTGAGTTCTCAAGACAAACAAAGTCAAGACGGTACCGCCTGTCAGGATGGAGCGCACACAAGCTAGCCAGGAATCATGCAGCACAGCCTCACACCGCGTTTTGAATATGCATGCAGATCCGAATCGGATCACTAAACAGCTGCGACCGGGTCAGCCCTCCAGTGGCCTTCTGGCTATCGCCCTCCTTCCTGCGGCGCTTCCCTGTTTTTGCCTGTCGAAACTTCACGGGAAGATCGCCACCTTCCCTTCTCCGGGCCTGATAAAGGTCCAGAACCAGCCAAAACATCAGGGATGGCAGTGGGCGTGTATTCGCTTGAAGAAAACGCCACTGCTTTCCTGTTAAGTCTCGGAGTTCTCGGTTCCAAATGGTTCCCAAACAACGGGGGAGGAGGAGAGGTCCGATCCAAACCCTCCCACCCACACCCCCGCCGCTATCCAAACGAGGTGACGCCAGCGCACCTGCGGGTTGACATGAAGCAGATGTGAACTTTGGAGTTATGCGAAGCGATAGTATTCTGGAAATTCTACAATCAAGCACAAGTCTTTGGACGAGTCAGCTTCACAAATAGCTCGATGCACACGTGCACGTTCGTATGGTGAGAAGCACGACCGCTACGAAGGAAAATGTTTCATGGAAACGGATAAATAGATGCAAAAGTATTCGGACACATCGGCTTGACAAATATAAAGTGGTGTCCAACGTTGTCATTGCTTAAATGCAACGTAATGACATTGTTCTGAAAATGTCATTTTAAAGTGAATAAAATGAAACACATTTTTATGGAAAAGTTGAATTTCATTTCATTTCATAAAACATTTTGAACAATTAAAAAAAATTCTTGTAATTTTAAATATAATTTTTCTGAACATGTAAGATTGAATAAAAATGAAAATACAATTCAATTATCATTTTAGTTTAACAATTACAAATGTTTAAAAGATACAAATGTAATTTTATATTCAAATTAATTTAATTAAAACATTTTTTCAAAATTTTTTATTTAAACTAGATAGGACAGCAGGTGGGACACACACCAGTCAGACTAGGTAGGACAGCTCTAAGTGGTACACACACCAATCAGACTAGATAGGACAGCTCTAGGTTGGACACACACACCAATCGGACTAGATAAGACAGCTCTATGTGGAACACACATAAGTCAGACTAGATAGGACAGCTCTAGTCTAGTTCATGCTCAAAGACTAGATGGGACACACACCAATCAGACTAGATAGGACAGCTCTATGTGGAACACACATCAGTCAGACTAGATAGGACAGCTCTAGTCTAGTTCATCCTCAAAGACTTGGCGAGACACACACCAATCAGACTAGATAGGACAGCTCTAGTCTAGTTGATGCTCAAAGACTAGATGGGACATACACAAGTCAGACTAGATAGGACAGCTCTAGGTAAGACACACACCAATCAGACTAGATAGGACAGCTCTAGTCTAGTTGATGCTCAAAGACTAGATGGGACACACACCAGTCAGACTAGATAGGACAGTTCTATGTGGAACACACACCAGTCAGACTAGATAGGACAACTTTAGTCTAGTTCATGCTCAAAGACTTGGTGGGACACACAGCAGTCAGATTAGATCGGACAGCTGTAGTCCAGTTCACGCTCAAACACTAAGTAGGACACGCACACCCGTCAGACTAGATAGTACAGCTCTAGTCTAGTTCATGGCCAAAGACTTGGTGGAACACACACCAATCTGACTAGATAGGAAAGCTCTATGTGGAACACACACCAGTCAGACTGGATAGGACAGCTCCAGTCTAGTTAATGCTCAAACCAGTCTGAGCCATTCAGACTAGTCTCAGTCTCTTTGCGCCTGACTAATGAAGCCTGATCAGATGAGAGGCCAAAACGTCTAAGACAACCCCAACAGTCCAGTTGCCACGCCTTTAATGCCCTGAGAATGTAATTATGGGACATTTTTGGAATGTATTTCAATGACCATAATTGTACTAATTGAAATCATTGATACAAATATTCAAACATATATTTGAATTCCATGTTTGGACAGATTGGCTTTACAGCTTTGGTCGTGGTGCTGCAAAAAACCCCAACTTTGAACACATAAAAGTATTGGTGCAAAAGTATTGGCTTTACAAATACATCATTTTGTCCAAATACTTTTGAAGGCCTGCAAACGGGAGGTGTGAGAACATATACTTTAAAGTAGTCACATACTGCATCTGCTGGCGCCATCACCGCAACCGGCGGCCAAAAGAGTGCGGGGAATTTTCCCCACATTTCCAGTTACACGCTCAATGGGAAATGTTTGACCTCTTAAAAAGAGGTCAAGGAGGCGGAGGGGAGATGTTTCCTCGCCGACCTCTCTGCATGACGTTCCTAAGTGGACATTCCTGGTCGGGTCCCCGCCGGCACGTCTCGCCCATCAGCCAAGTGGAGAACGTTCCTTGTTCTCCCGCTCCGACGATTCCTGTTAGGACGTTTTTTGCGATAATTGGCACACATCGTTTAAAACACCCAAGCCTGGAAGTCATCTTGGTCCATCAGGTAAACAAACACGCACCTCTTTGACTAATCGTTTTTATTCAGAGATTCCCAATGCTAACTATTTGGATTTGGGGGCAACAAAAAAAACAAAATACAAAAAAAAAACTTCAATGGTCTCATTAAACTGAGCCTGTCGTCCACTGGCGGCACGGGAAGAAGTTACGCCTCCCTTACGTACGTCCGCACCGCCACCACGTCTCCCATGATGCACCTCTGCAGGACACACACAGACAATACAATGATGGAAACTAACTGGGAATTTTTTTGTTTTTATGTAAGCAAAATTTCTTAAGAAATACATTGAAAAAAAACAATCATATTCAGAGCAGTCCGTAATATTTTGAAGAGACCATGTCTGATATCAAATCAAACCAAAATATTAGCACCAGCTCAGAGTGTGATTACACATTACCACAATGAGATAACTATGTTTTTATATTTTGCATAATGCTAGATAATATCCCACATTTATTTTCATTATATTTATTTTATTTTGATTTTCCAATGCAAATAATTACATGGTAAAATGATCAACTCATGCAATTTTTATTATAAATATTTTGCACAATTATAACAAAACTACACGGAAAAATCATGACAAAAAGTACATGAAATGAAGCTAATAACTGGATATACGATCACGCGAGAAGATTTCGTAAGATGAGCCAAATCACGAAAAAGGAAGCCAATATTGACATTTCCAAGAGAAATGATTACAATTAATTATTGTGTGGAATCAGAGGGTAACAAATACCATTTCATATTTTAAAAACAGTAAAATCACAATCACATAAGGGAATATTCTAATGATGTGTTTACATAAAAACACACAAACGGAAGCAAATATTTTTGTTTTCATACATACATAATGGAATATTTGGAATAATGGACAAACATGCTATGAAAGTAGGCCAATACTTTAGGTTATTGTTTGCATGTATTTGTGGGCGCTGTCCTTTACATAACTGCACGCTGTGGAATAGTTTTCGTGTGTGACGTCATTCTCCCCTTCAAGAACCCATGATGCAACATAATCTGTCATAAATGTGTTGATATTTCATACTCCATACACACTTTAGGTCTTTCTCTTACACCTTGTTAGTGGTGCAGAAAACGTGCAAGCCACACCCGAAATGAAAGTGACATCTCACCGCTATAAGCTTGCCATCGGTCACCTCCCTCTCGATACTGGTCTCCTTGCCGTCCCAGTTCTGTTTCTGCACGAGCTTGCCATTCTCCAAGCTGAACACGGTCTGCGGAGGAGAGAGGGCGTCATTAGACCGGCGGCGCAGTGGACGTCGGGGCTCGAAGGTTGGGGGCTCGAACCCTCGTCTTCCTGTCGTCTGCGGTGGTCTCGTCGAAGGGCTCGTTCAGCTTGAACTTGATCTCGGACGTTTTGAACGTGCTCTGCGTCTTCAGGCTGACGGTGCCTTGATCGTCCACGGTCAGGATCAAACTGGGCTTGGTTCGATTCCCCACCTGCCGGATGGCGAAGCCAACACCTGGGCGGCAGCACCAGCACAAATTCATTCAGCGACACGACGGACAGTTTGGGCGAAGTGGGTGCGAGGGTTGACATTATGGCTTTTTCAAAGGGAATTCCATACACTTGCAGTGAAAGAAAAAAAAAGAGGAACCCACCAATTGCTTTCATGTAGTCGTCAAAGTTCTCGCTGGAGACCATCTTCCACGTCCCGACAAATTTCTCCACCATGTTTGCAGCGTTTTTCTCTGATATTCCCCACTAATGAGCAAAGAACGTCTTTTTGACTGTTAAGCGTGGCCCTGCTAGTATTTATGAAGGAGCATTGGCCAATCAGGACGCGACGACGTCAGAGCAGTGTGCAGCGGAACCCCGCCTCCGACGGCTCTTAGCTTGTAACTAGCATCTTTAGCCACTCACGTCCTTTAAATATGGTTAATATTTATGACTAAATCGAGGGTAATTTAACATATTATGATTATAACAAATTTCTCCAACGTTTTACTCTGATATTCCCCACTAATGAGCAAAGAACGTCTTTTTGACTGTTATAGTGGCCCTGCTAGTATTTATAACGGAGCATTGGCCAATCAGGACGCGCCGACGTCATAGCAGTCTCCAGCGAAACCCCGCCTCCTACGTCCCCTAGCTTGCAGTTAGCATATTTAGCCACTCGGGTCCTCAAAAGATAGTTTGCAACTAAAACGAGCGTAATTTATCATAGTATGATTTTAACAAACTTCTCCACCGTATTTGCAATGTTTTACTCTGCTATTCCCCGACAATGTGCAAATGTGTCTTTTTACTGCTAGGCCCTCCATGTAGTTATAAAGGAGCATTGGCCAATCAGGACGAGCCACATCCCAGCCGTGCTCAGCGAAACCCCGCCTCCTACTCCTGTTAGCTTGCTATTAGCATCTTTAGCCTGTAATGTCTTCTAAAAATGGTTAATATTTATGACTGAAACAAGGGTATTTTGTTTAATATGTAAAAAATATAAACATTTACATGCCAATCTGGCCCATTCAAATAAAAGTCAATAGATGGTGGGGTTAACAAGGATGATGCAATGTGTGGAACAGACAGACAAATATGAAGTCGACTCATCATTGAACAAAAAAAAAAACATTCTGGGTGAAAGGTGCTCCATTTGTTTGGTTTGCACTATTTTTTCCTTGCACTGTCAAAAAGCTCTTGCGGTGCTAAAGGGCACAGCTTGCAAACTATCCTCCCCAAACTGTTGGAATTGGGTTTACATTCTATTAGGAAAGCAATGCATTACGCAATAGGAGACTCATAAATCAATTATAAACAATATTTTACAGGGGACACGCAATAATTATATATCAGAGGAATATGACATCCAAATGATGAATCTGAAAACATTAAAAGCTCTTTTTTTCCCTTGCCTGTGTCTTATTTTGTGTTATGTCCACTATAATGGGTAATAGGGCTCTAATAATGTTGACAACAGTATTTAGAAGGTCGTAAACATTTCCTGGGCTTTAACTACAAAAATATTCCAATTCACTTTTCACAGTCAGGTCTGGAACCAATTAAATGAGATAAACAACATAACATAACAAATGTTGTAGTAGCGGTGAGGAGCTAACTGCTCTGTAAACAGCAAGTATAACATGCATGCAAATTTCACTTTTAGTTTAACGGGCACGCAGAGGTACATACAGCTGTCTGTGACATTACAAAGGCAGTGTGCCCTCCTGTGGAGATCTTTAAATTTAAAAAAACATTTGGAGGTTGCCTACAGCCACAGTGCACAATAATTATTTTTAAAATGAAAAATAACCAATCCAATTAGGCGAGACTAATCTTACTGTACATTCCCTTTAAGAGGGAGGACGTTGTGCCAAATGCTCTGCGACGTGGTGAAAAAGCCCAGTAAATCACACACAAAAAAAAAACAGCCACCTGAAACACCAGCGGCGCGGCATTTGAAGAGTGCAAAAGTTAGAGACCTCTGTGGCGTCACACTGGCTGCTTGGAGTGTGTGCCCGAATATAGTACATCTTGCTGGGCCACAGCAGGTGGTTCCCTCCCCTCTATACTCTGGTTCTCCTGATAGTAGTGATGTGGTAGTAGTAATGTCATGATATTTCATTAGGACAAATTTACAGGTACACTTCCATTTCTTCTTACCCCCAGGTGTGCACAAACTACACTTTAATGCCATTCTCTAATCTCTAATATTTTATTATAAATATCTAAATATTTACAAAAGTAAAATCCACATCACGATCATTATTTGGCTGCAGCTTTGGCCTGGGTGTCCTTGGCCATGCAGCGGGCCTTGAAAGCGTTCAGCATCTCGCTGCTGGTCAGATTGGTGCCCTTCATCACCAGCCTCTCTCCATCCACTGAGGAAGACAACAGGAGGACTCGTTAGAAAACAATAGCTGACGTCATCACGTGGGCCAAAGTTAAGTGCGAGTAAAAGTCAAGTGGTGCACAATAGACCATCAGACACGGCTCACCTACGGCAGACATTCATGTGTGCTCCTCTTAGTCATGCAGTTAACACTAGAAAATCACAGAGGTCCAGCACAATTTCTCCCATTAAAAGTAATGTTGATGGAATTAGTTAGCTAAAAAGTCAAGCTACGGCCATCGTAGAACCTTCTATGAATGAACGTACATGTGCAAACAGAACAAAGTTAAGAAAGTTATCGGTACAGTTAAAAAAAAACTGTGCATCTCTAATGATATCTATTAATGCTAGAGTAGAACATGAATGACGGGTCTTACCGTAAGTAACATCTACTACGGGTTCCGACTTGTCGTGTTTGACTGTCGATATCACCTCGCAGTTTAAATTTGTGGATCTGGCTTTGTCCGAGGCCACGGCGAACAGGAACTCCCTGCGGGCAGAAGAAGGTAAGCAATCCTGAATTCCTGAAACTGTGGCTCTTTTGGTGACCACATATGTCTCTCAGAGGTTTATAAACATCATAACATTTTTATTTATTTAAATGTAGTTTTTTCTTAAAATATGTCACATCTCGCTTCACAACAGGGGTGTTCGAAGTGCGGTTTGAGTGATTTATTGGCCCGCGGCACAATCAAAATCCAATTTAACAAAAAAATTTAAGGAAACAGCAAACATTGAAAAATTAGCAGTAATTTGATTAAAAAATAAAGTCAAAAAATTGGGTGAAAAAAGTTGTAATCTAACCAAAAAAAGATGTAATTTTTTTGAAAATTAGGTTGTGGAAAAGGTACAATATTAGAAGACCTAAGTCAAAATATTATTTGACTAAAGTCATAATTACAAGAACAGTTTAAAACATTGGAAAAATAATAATTAAAAAAGCTGAAATTGCTGCACTTTTACAAGGAGAAAGTCAAAATATTAAAATAAATCTATGAGAAGAAACTTTAAATAATTTCATTTTAGTAACTTTTTAGTTCATTTCTATTTTTTTCAATGTTTCAATATTAAGAAACAAACAAAACAATATGAAGTTGCAATTATTAGAATATTATGTTGGGGGAAAAATTTATATGGGAATAATGTCATATTATTACAATTAAATATACCATTTTTGTTTTATAATGTATGTATAATTTTTTCCCTGAAATTTTCAAGTAAGATAGGAATCTTTCTTTTCCTTTTGGCTTATCTCAGGGGTCGCCACAGCGAATCATTTTTGCATGTTTTGATCTGGCAAAAGTTTTACGTCGAATGCCCTTCCTGACTGACACAACCCACTGTATTGTTTGACATGATCTAATAGTGGTAATAAAAAAGTGTGTCATAACAATAGCTTAAAAACGTGCAAAAACAAACATGCACACCCTAAACATGATTAGGAATGACAGTGTAAAAACATAACATTAAAAATATAAAACCTTCTCAGCACTTGAATTCATCCAATTCAGAGACTTATCTTCTAAAATGGATGGCATACTTTTAGCTGTAGTCACTTTTTTAAAAACAGGATATTGCTGTCAGGAAAATAGATTAGAAAATATTTGTCATTCATGGCTCTCTTAGCCCACAAGGTTCCCGACCGCTGCTTTAAGTACTGATGTTTCTTATTGGGGTGTCAGTAGATTTTTAGTGAAATGCCCCCACATGAAATAATTTGCATTTATTTAGCCAGATAAGACTGTTTGACCCGACATGACTGACATTTTTGCTCTGGCTGCTGTTTGTTGCAGATAATGGTCAACTTGAGCAATAACAGGATGCGGGATGGGAGATTGAGAGTTTTTTTTGCGATGTCCGCACCCCGAAAAGCTGTGAAAGGACCTCAGCAGATTCATTATCGATTACGTCGTCAACGATTTTCTTTTGTCATGGGGAAATGTTATTTTTTTATTTTTAAGAGCTTTAAGAATAAATGTATCTATCATTTTGGCCAAATTGTCTATCAACAAGTGCAAATATAGCAATAAACTGCCCAATTCCTTTTTTTCCCTCAAAGACTGAAAAATATATTCAAATTATTGGCAAATCTGACAACAAAATGCCACTCAAAACCTTAACAAATGATCCATTTTAAAAGTGTATACTTAATATAACCCAAAGCTATCTGCTCTGGTTCCGTTCATCGTATACCGTTATTGTTTGTTTGTTGATTGTTAAGCATTATAACAGTTTTAAAAATGCGGTGGGAGATTGCATGTTTACACCTTTTTATATATAAAACCGCCGATATAAGCCAAAGCACAAATACTAGTTAACTGAAGTGAAGAAAAACACAGCAAAGTGATAAACAGTTGTTGAAATAAGTACGCTAGCAAGCCAGCTAGCTCGCTAGCTGGCAAGATGCAGGCACCGTTCGCACTAAGAGCGCACGTTTGTGGATCAACCCAAAACGCGCAAAGATATTTACACAAACATCTCACCGCGTCGAACGAACGTTGGACTCAAAAGGACAAAACTGGACGGCTATCTTCTTCACCGTCTTTAACACCACGGTCGCTTTCCCGGGTGACGCCATGTTTGTTTTCAACTTTGACCTCAAAGAAAGACGCCAGTGGCGCGCTTTTCATGAGATGCCTCTAGAGGACGCCAGAGTGTAAACTGTGAGTTTTGTCTTTTAGAACGCCTGTTTAAAAGTACATTATTTTTCACGCTTTCTGTTTCATATGTACGACGGGGTTTTACCGCCACATAAAAAAATACTTTTAGATTAACAGTCGTAATTTTACTGGAAAAAAATTGTACTATTACCCCTGACCCGGGCCAAAGGTCACACAAGTCCCCTGTTTTTATAGCTGCCTCAAGCAATGCCTGTTAAGACGCCGTATGTGTATCAGTTTTGAGATTAAAGCCGTAAATTTACAACAATAACGTCGTACATTTACAAGAAAAATCTCCTAATGTTACAAGAGTAAATTTACAAAAAATGGTGGTCCTTATGGGGGGGGGGGGGGGGTGTACTAGAGAGTACCGGTGAGATGATGCTAACTCTAGCTAATTTGTAATTTGCTCTGTTTTACTGTCTAGTAATATAAGGACCTTGTTTTTCGCGCAAAATTATGACTCTTTGGTTTTTTAATGTGGCCCTAATACTCTGGACTATACATCTGGACTATTATGTATTTATTTGTGTAAATATTTCTGAATGAATGACATTTTTAATGTATATTATATTATTATGATATATTTGTTGGACCGTTCCATTTTAATTTTTGCACACCAGGAAGGAGTGGTTTGTTAGGAGTGGTTGTTAGAAGGAAGTTTATTGATTGCTTGATTGAGTGTTTATTTTGAGGCACACAAACTACAACAGAACAGAACATGGTCAAAATACACGTAAAGACAGAAAATAATTTGACTCAAAAGGGAGTGGGAAGAAGACAAGCAAATATTAACAAAATACGCAGCATTTCATACATTATAATACATAAACAACATATTACGCATACACACATGTACAATATGCATTATTTGCCAGCATTGGCACTGACATGTCCGTCACAGCCAATACTGCAAAGTGAGTGGCTTGAAGTGAATAATAATGAGTTTGAGTGTGTGTAGCTCAAGCCGTGCCGCGAGCCCAAACCCAAACAGCCAATGTGATGTTTATACATCACATAAGCGCCTTACACATACACAGTGTCTGTGCTGTTGACGAACGGCCATGTTTGTCTAAAATAAGTCGCTTCACTTCCTCCATCTTCAGTGCAGGGTGTTACCAGCCAAAGAGTTATGTTTTTGTCTTTCCTTTTTCTTTTTTTTTAGGGCGTGCGGTTAACAAATGTGGCTGTCGTCAGCCGTCTCGGTGCGTTCCAACACGCCTCGGGTCTCTTTCCTGTGACAGTTGGACAGTGGACAGCCAATAGCGGCTAAATTTAGACCCATTTGGCCTACTGAGAGACCGAAGCATTTCCTGAACACACACAGTGGATGATGATTTGAGTCGTTTGTACTGTATAAAAAGACAAACAATGAATGCTCAAGGGGGTGTGCATGACCCTCAAAGAATGGACAGCCATTGTTTTAAAGCGGCACTTCACCCAGAGAGGACTCGGACTGAACACAAAGTGTACCTTTCGTAGTTATTTATACTTTTTAACTTGTGATTGAGCCTGACTGTAATCTGCAGTGGACTAATATGTCAATACAAGAGTGAAGGCCCAGTATTACATTTATGCAGAGTGTAAGTAAACTTCCTCTTGTGGGTACCAGTTAGAGAGATAACAGTTGCTGTAAATGGGGAAACGGCCTGGTATTGTAAACTTTTTATGGTGCCTTTGTGTACAATTTGCTCCCAAAACAGCGCTGTGCTATGTCTTCCATCCATCCATCCATCCATTTTCCACCGCTTATCCGGGTCCGGGTCGCGGGGGCAGCAGCTTCAGTAGGGAAGTCCAGACTTCCCGGTCCCCAGCGACCTCTTCCAGCTCCATCGGGAGGACACCAAGGCGTTCCCAGGCCAGCTGTGAGACATAGTCCCTCCAGCGTGTCCTAGGTCTTCCCGGGGGCCTTCTGCNATGACCCATAACTCATGACCATAGGTGAGGGTGGGAACGTAGATCGATCGGTAAACAGAGAGCTTTGCCTTCCGGCTCAGCTCTCTCTTCACCACGACGGTCCGGTACAGCGACCGCATTACTGCAGATGCTGCACCGATCCGTCTGTCGATCTCACGCTCCAACCTTCCCTCACTCGTGAACAAGAACCCGAGATACTTGAACTCCTCCACCTGAGGCAAGACCTCACTCCCAACCCGGAGGGTACAGTCCACCCGTTTCCGACTGAGAACCATGGCCTTGGATTTGGAGGTGCTGAGTCTCATCCCAGAAGCTTCACACTCAGCTGCAAACCGCTCCAGTAAACGCTGAAGGTCACAGCCTGATGAGGCCATAAGGACCACATCGTCTGCAAATAGTGGAGACCAGATCCTAAGGTCACCAAGCTGGACTCCCTCAGCTCTTCAACGGCGCCTAGAAATTCTGTCCATGAATATTATGAAAAGAATCGGTGACAAAGGGCAGCCTTGGCGGAGGCCAACGTTCACCGGGAACAAGCTCGACTTACTGCTGGCAATGCGAACCAGACTCCTGCTTCGATTGTACAAGGACCGAATGGCACGTAGTAGCGGGCCACCAATCCCGTACTCCCGGAGCACCCCCCACAGGACACCACGAGGGACACGGTCGAATGTCTTTTCCAAGTCCACAAAGCACATGTAGACCGGTTGGGCAAACTCCCACATACCCTCCAGTACCCTTGCAAGGGTGTAGAGCTGGTCCAGTGTTCCGCGACCGGGACGAAAACCGCATTGCAACTCCTGTAACCCAGGTTCGACTAACGGTCGTACCCTTCTCCCCGGCACCCTGGAGTAGACTTTCCCAGGGAGGCTGAGGAGTGTGATCCCCTATAGTTGGAACACACCCTCCGGTCACCCTTTTTAAAAATAGCGACCACCACCCCGGTCCGCCAGTCCAGAGGTACTGTTCCCGACTTCCATGCAATGTTGTAGAGGCGTGTCAACCAACACAGTCCCCCAACATCCAGAGCCTTGAGGAATTCCGGAATGATTCCTTGCCACTAGGGAGTGATTTAACTACCCCAATTACCTCAGCCACGGTGATAGAACTGTCCACGTACGTATTCTCAGACTCTGCTTTCTCTACGGAGGGTATGTTGGTGGGATTGACAAGGGCCTCAAAGTATTCCTTCCACCGACCAACTATATCCACAGTTGAGGTCAGCAAGCCCCCGTCTGCACTGTAAACAGTGTGAACTGGGGGCTGCTTCCCCTTTTTGAGGTGTCGGACGGTTTGTCAGGACCTCCTCGAGGCCGATCAAAAGTCGTGAACCATAGCCTCACCGAACTCCTCCCACGCCCGAGTTTTTGCCTCGACCACCGCCGAAGCCGCGTGCCGCTTGGCCTACCGGTACCTGTCAGCTGCTTCGGGAGTCCCGCAAGCCATCAATGCTTGATAGGACTCCTTCTTCAGCTGGACAGCAGCGGGTTCGGGGCTTGCCACCACGACTGGCACCAACCACCTTGCGGGCCTCAACTACGACTGGCTGCCTCAGCAACGGAGGCACGGAATACGGCCCATTCGGACTCAATATCCCGGTCCTCCCTCGAGATGCAGGCAAAGCTCTGCCGGAGATGAGAGTTGAAGACTCGATGAACGTGAGACTCTGCCAGACGTTCCCAGCACACCCTCACCACGCGTTTGGGTCTACCTGGTCTGTCCGGCATCATTCCCCGCCATCTAATCCAACTCATCACCAGGTGGTGGTCAGTTGGCAGCTCAGCCCCTCTCTTTACCCGCGTGTCCACAACATGCGGACGCAGGTTTGAGTGGCCAATTAACCTAACATGTATGTTTTTGGAACGTGGGAGGAAACCAAAGTACCTGGAGAAACGGGGAGAACATGTAAACTCCACACAGAGATGCCCAACGGAGATCCGAACCCTGAACCTCCTGACTGTGAGGCCGACGTGCTACCCAGTGACAAATTATCTTGTGTTATTTCTCGTGAAAGAGGGCAAGGTATTTTCGGTTGAATTATGCTTCTTTTTATCATAAAATTAGGAATTTTTTTCTCCTAATAGTTTTATTCTTGTAGAATGAAGACTTTTTCTTGCAATATTATTTTTTTAGGCCGTCCTTATCATTTTTTCAAATCCTTTTCTCCACGTTAATTCACACACCTGAACTACACGACCCACAATGCCACGCGGCTCCAAGCCCCGCCCATTTCGGCCAGACTCGCTGCTCCCGGCTGGAGCTCGCTCGTCTACACAGGCGGCGGGCGACTCAGTCTTCCAGTGGAGCAACGTGCGCAGGTTGACAAGAGCCGCATCCCCGGCTGCTGTTTTCCAAGGCGAACGCGGGAAAAGAGCCACACGGCGCGGAGGACCAAGTGCGAACTGAACACACAACGAGCGGCCATCACGGCGGCAAGGCTCTTGGACCTCCCTGGCAAGGTAGGAACCGCTGCTTTATTTAGTACCTTTGGGGGAGTCAAAGTTGTGTTTCAGCCCCGAATGTGAGCCTGTGTGGGAATAAACGCGCAGCGAGGAAGCCCCGGTGGCGACTTGTTGCCCGTTTCCTCATTATGAATGCAAAGAGCAATATTATCATCTCACAAACGACGAAATGACGTAGCTAGTAGACGTGGAGATGACGGACCAACGTGTGTTTTCTGCTAAACTATTTCAATGCGCATCCCGTGCAGATGTGTTGCGATTGTGCCGCGTGGTGCGTTCAGGGGCTCATCCGAACACTCGAGTCATTCTGCGTTGCTGCCTTCAGGGGCTCTGTTGTGCGCCAGAATGCTGCGTTCAGGTGTGCGCCAGAATGCTGCGTTCAGGTGTGCGCCAGAATGCTGCGTTCAGGTGTGCGCCAGATGGTCCCGAATGCTGCGTTCAAGGGCTGAGGTGTGGATGAGCAATGCACACTGACCACTTAGAGGGCCATAACAACCACACAGACTGTAGAAGAGCATACAGATGTGCGCCCTTTACCGTGCAAATGTATCGATATAGATAAAAGCCTCTGTTTCATTTGTGTGGTCCTGGCAGCACGTCTTCCCTGCGGCACCCCGCCACCCGCCTCGCAGAAGTCCACTCAATTTGCACTTTGTTTAGCCTGTGCTTCCTTGTGCTAACAGGCTAAGGCGACACGCACGGATGCTGCAGTCGTGCATCATAAAGCACACTCTAGGAATGTTGCGTTGCACCGACGGTGGGGCGGGGATTGTTGGGGACCAGCAGCCTCAGGGAATCCCCGGATGGATGGATTGCAGCTGTTGCACCAAGAGGGGCCAAGAATGTGCCTGAGTCTTGAAGTTCTGCAGCGAATGCGTCTAAAAACCCTAAAGAAGGCTTGACGACTACCTTGACTCTTATTTTCTATATAAAGACACTGAAAGGCTCTGCCATGCATACGCATTTTTGCCTCATCAGATGTCTCATATAAGTTGAAAACTAAAACAGGAGCGATATGTTTATACTAGTCAAAGATCCTCTATTCCGGGAGCGTTCTGCTGTTTTGAAGGGGGAAAAATTCAAGTCAAAGATCCCCTAGATGACAGCTCTTGTCTGTGTTTAATTACCTACTGCAAAAGCACATCAAAGATCCTCTACTTGACAGGTGGACACTCTTGTTTTTTTACACTACGTGGATTTCCGCTGAGGATATTTTCCTAGTTATGGCATAGAAATTATTTTAACATTATTAAAGCCATCTAGACACGACACGACACCCATGTAGTCATTTAAGACAGTTCACCTTGTAAGGGAGCAGTATCGGTGGCGGACAGGAACTCAGAGTCTAGTTTAACAGTAACCGGCGTTATTATTTATTATTATGATTATTATTATGGCACTGTTATTGTGAGTTTGTTTAAACCAGCATTAAAAGCCAGTAATCAGGTTTGGTGCTGGTCTCACCGAACAATTACTGACACCTAGTGGCCAATGAAGGATACTACATTCACAAGTTGAATGGTTTTTTTAAATGCCTTATACTGCATTTGTATTTTAGTTTCTATATATTGGGGAAAAATATGTACAATTTGTTTAAATATTAATATACTTCTTGGCCTAATAATAGGCCTTAGTCAACTGCAAAATACTAAAATGGGTGTGCGGAGACCGTTTTGCTATGTAAACAGAGTTTTCGGCTGTTGTTATGCACCATATTTGCATGCCAACGGCCACCATTGCTAGCTGCTAAGCTAATACGTGCATGTATGTAAAGGGGGAGCTATTTTAACATTGAATTCAACATCAGCATTGCCTTTTTTAAACGAAAGTGGCAACGTAAGCGCCATGGGTTAGTCGTCGGTGACGAGCTTTTTAACCTAATCCCGCAGGGACACGCAAAGAAACACACACGAGCCGTCTGCCGCGCGCTCAAAGGTGCCACGGATGAGGATAATCCCTTGACGGATCATCGCGCCTTGTCAAGATTTGACTTTGAGCCAAAGACACACACACTCACACACACACACACACACATATGCCTAACAGCCACCTAAGATTTCGACGAGCAGAGAGTCTCATCCTGCTACTATGTGTGCAAGGAAAAATGCCCTGAGCAGCTTTGGCTCGGATAGGTAACCTCTCCACGAAACCGGGCTTGGCACCTCTTGCCTGCACCGGATTCCCTCGCCGGAACCAGTTTCCTACGCAAATTTGTCAAAGAGACCTTCACAAACTTTAGTCATCGTTATTTGACCTCCGCTCGGCGGCCTTTGGAAAGGATGCAAGCGCGCTGACGACAAACAAACGCAACTGTTGCGTCGACGGTCCGTGTTTGTCCCGTAGGAAAATGGCAATATTTGTCAATTGCGTGTTTGTAGCATCTGGCGGCGTTCCAAGTTCGTTTAAGCGGGATCAATCCACGTCGCAAACACTTAAACGAGCACAGAAGTGCTTTCCTTTACGTTTCCATTGACAAAGTCCATTCGGATGCGGTTTTTAGTTCTTAGTTCCCCCTTTGCCTAGAGTATGCTCGCCTGAAATGGATTTGGGGGGTTTTCTCCGGGAACTCCGGTTTTCTTCTGCATGTTAGGTTAATTGGCGACTCTAAAATGTCCAAGTTCTCCGCCCTGATTGATTGATTGGCGACCAGTCCAGGGTGTACCCCGCCTCCACCCTGCGACCCTAATGAGGATAAGTGGCATAGAAAGTGCATGGTAATAAAAAACGATATAGCTTGGGGTCGATTGGCCGATTCCTTTCAATGCCGATCCCAGAACCCGATCACTGGCGGTTAGCATTGTTGTAGCCGACAGCTGTCATTTGCTGCGATGCAGTTTCTTCACCCAACTATCTTTGTCGCGAATGGAAGCTAGCGGAGGCGAAACTAAGTGGAGGTTACGTCAACTTTCGCCGGCGTTTATCGCCATGCCAACTTGTTTGGTTCTGGAGGTGGCGGTTTAGTGTTTTGTAATGAGATTCCGCCAAGACTGAGCCGTCCGCCTGGTGTTTAATTCCACACGCGAACGTTCCTTCCCCTCACAATGGCATTATTCCATTCACATGATGTCCGTTTATGCGAGGTTCCGCGTAGGGCTCTGCTCTCTTCAAAAAGTAGGTCCATTATGTTTTTGTCTAAATTAAGTCGGTTTTATGGTTCCTTTTTTCATGTATCATGTAGCCAATAACAGGGAATTCTGGGTCCCATGACAGAAATCCCCCGCCCCTCTTTTATTAGTTAATTCATTTCTACTATTGGACGTAAAGGATGAGGAAGATAAAACGACGGAGAGGGCAGCTCTAATAATCAAAAGAGGATATTGATTGTCAGCGCGATCGCCGGGGTCACCGCCGGAGCCAGCCCGTGTCGGTGACCTGCTGAGAATTGATTTGTTCCGCCTGGTGGAAAGACCAACTGGCTTTGGGAGACAACACAAAACCAAGAAACCAGGAAGTGACCCCAGCCATGACGCGAAAACGGAGATGACCGGAAATGTTGAACACTGCCGAGTAACCCAGTTAATGATTGGCTGAATCCCGGGAAAAGACGCATAGCCGGTACCGGTGGACAGAACACGTCACGTGGCTGCGTTGAGTGCCGAAGCCAGACTTGTTAGTCCTGATGTACATTCGCTACATTCCTGCAGCCTCGTGCCTTTTGAACACACGCACACACGCACACACACACACGCACACACGCAGGTAGCTATGCTAATAAACAACATACACGTGTTTGTGTTTCACACCAAACAAATAATCCTACATTTTTTGGATCGGTCTTTGATACTTTGTAGAACATGTTGGACATTTTTCCTGTATTTATTTTTTCCATTATTTGATGATGAAGTGTATAATTGATATGCTCTTTTTTTCTCCTAATTTCTGCTGTTGTTTTTTAAAAAGTTCCCAAATATTCTTTCTAAACAATCTTTGGAAATGTTCTTCTTGTAATATTTTGACTTGATTCCCATATTTGAACTTTTTCCTCAACCTAATTTTCCCAAATTTCTGGCAAATTTTTGTCTCGTAATTCTGACTTTGTAGCCATGATATTTTGACTTTATTCTTGTAACACTGTACTTTTTTTGGCAACCTAATTTACCAAAAACTTTATTAGTTGTTGTTTTTTGTTTGCAATTTTACGACTTAAAAAAAAGTTTTTTTATTTTTTTATCTTGTTGAATTATTTTAAAATGTGCTGCAAGCCAATAAAAAAAACATGAAACCCACTTTGAACACCCCAGTTAGAACATAGGAAACCTGTTTATCACCTCCTAAATAAGATTATGACATTATCAGACTGTAGAAGCCCTGGAATAATAACCCAATAGTCATTTTTACACTCCTACTATACTTTGTTTACATTACATTGCACAGAATAACTGCAGGGACATAACAGCTGCTGGCATAGCAAGCTATCGAGCTAACTAGTTAGCCTCTCCGATGTACAGTACTTATTCTAAACTTAAGAAAGGGTTTCGAGCTAAGTGGGGAAGAAGGACAAAGAATCCAAAAATGACCACTTCCACATGGAATGAGAGGCGAACCTTTTTGCCATCTCAGCCATGGCATGTCGGCAGGGCTCTGCTGGCTCAGTAGGCGCAACTACTAAACAGTCATAATTGATTCATTAATTACTTTTTTGGAAAAAACAGGCTATAGTGAGAAAGCGACAAAGTCACACACAGCTCTCTTGCGACGCTTAAACCCGTGACGGATGGTCGTTCCAGAACATGCTGCGTTGAAAAAAACCATGCAATTATATGTTGTGCTGTATGTCACATGATAAACTGCAGCGTTGTGGATAATGGGACCCTTTGTATCCCGTATGCGCCACTTTTTACACGATTAGTTTATAGTGGAATGCGCGGAAATTTCCATTGGACACATTTCCGAACCTTCACGCCGAGTAAACACGGCAGATGCGATTAGCCGAGATTGCTTTGGGGACGCTCTGGTGGGAAATCAAGTCAAGTCCCACGTGAAAGGCGTGCAGCCGAAAGCGAGAGAGCGCTTCCTGCGTGCAACCGTCGCCAATTAGAAGCTGGTGATTTATGTCTTCAGACCAGCGTCTCTCCAACTGTGAGGCTCGCCTGAGGCTTTGCGAGCGGGGTGGGGGTGGGGATTCCGCTGTGTTGTCGTTGCTCAAGTTGGAACTAAAGTTTAGCAGGCGGAACTAAAGTTTAGGTGGTTTGTGGTTTTCTTAAAATATTGTCCCAGGCTGACCTGGAAGTTTGACTTCTTTGTAACAGCGCACAGAATCCACGACCCTTCTAGCACTCATTAACATAATAATCTCTATTATTAACGATGGTTGCAACAGTCTAGTGGCTGGGACCAAACGTGGGCGTGTCTCCTCTCTGAGCTTTTTATGATGTTCATTTTCGCTTCCACAGTGATGGCTTTCCTTTACTTTGGGGGGCTGCCCCTTGATTGTCATCTTGAACCTGATGCCTCACATCGCTGCATTCTTATCCTGCGTGCCCAATAGTTAGGGCAAGGAAAACCTGTTTACAACTGTCTAATACCCTTATTTTAACATTATTAGAGCCCTCTAGAAATGAAATAACACCCCTACAGTCACTTTTACCCTCCTATTACCCAATATCGTAGACATAATAACAGAAAATAAGACATAATAGATATAAATAAGACGTAACAAGTAACAGAGGTTACTTTCTTTTCGCTGTTTTTATTCTTGAGAATGCTTGGTTTAAGCCAAGAATACTTCAAATGTGCATATTCTATACTAACAATAGATCATATTCAACCACAAAAGAGTGATAATCAATAAGTCATTTGTGTAGAAAAGCCGTCAGATGAGTGAAGCCACGACATTCGAAGTGCAAAATGGCGCGGACGGAATGTGTTTTGAAACACTGTCTTATGTTTTCAAACAAGTGAAGTGGAGAGGCTAACTGGTTAGCTTGCTAGCTTTTATTGCCAATCACGCATTGCGATGTAAACAAGGGATAGTAGGAATGTAAAAGGGAGTATAGGGGTGTAATGTCGTGTCCACAGGGCTCTAATAATGTTAAAACCCGTCATATGCAATTTTTTTTAATGCTCTAACTACAAAATGTTCCGGTTATTTATTTGAATTNTCACATCGCTGCATTCTTATCCTGCGTGCCCAATAGTTAGGGCAAGGAAAACCTGTTTACAACTGTCTAATACCCTTATTTTAACATTATTAGAGCCCTCTAGAAATGAAATAACACCCCTACAGTCACTTTTACCCTCCTATTACCCAATATCGTAGACATAATAACAGAAAATAAGACATAATAGATATAAATAAGACGTACCAAGTAACAGAGGTTACTTTCATTTCGCTGTTTTTATTCTTGAGAATGCTTGGTTTAAGCCAAGAATACTTCAAATGTGCATATTCTATACTAACAATAGATCATATTCAACCACAAAAGAGTGATAATCAATAAGTCATTTGTGTAGAAAAGCCGTCAGATGAGTGAAGCCACGACATTCGAAGTGCAAAATGGCGCGGACGGAATGTGTTTTGAAACACTGTCTTATGTTTTCAAACAAGTGAAGTGGAGAGGCTAACTGGTTAGCTTGCTAGCTTTTATTGCCAATCACGCATTGCGATGTAAACAAGGGATAGTAGGAATGTAAAAGGGAGTATAGGGGTGTAATGTCGTGTCCACAGGGCTCTAATAATGTTAAAACCCGTCATATGCAATTTTTTTTAATGCTCTAACTACAAAATGTTCCGGTTATTTATTTGAATCCTACTTTAAAAAAAAGAAAAGATATACTTAATTGTAATGTTAGGACATTATTGACACAATATTTGAACTACATTGCCATATTAATTTTTTGTGACTTTTTTCTCTTCATAATTTGACAACTACCCGTGTTTTTAGCGCTCCAATTGTTTCTTGACAACGACAACTTTTTTAGTTAAATCACTCGGACTACACTTTGAACGCCTCTGTGAAGCAATATATGTTGTATACATTCTAAGGAAAAACTAAATTAAAAATACATTTCTTAGCCCCTTTTGGGCTAAGAAAGCCATACATGACACAAATGTATTTTTGCGGGAGCCATATACTATTTTTTAAGTGAATACAACTAAAAATGTGCCAGCAATTTGAGAAGCTAATAAGTCTGTGTTTGGATGAAGGTTTTATATTTGGAATGTTGTATTTTTACACTGTGATTCCTGTCATGTTTTACTTAAAAATGTCAGCCCGAAAAAATGACAATTGAAAACATAATAAAACAATTATATTTTAGCCAAAAGCCACTATAGCCACGTCTACACACGGTGAGGAGCAATCGCACTGATTTTGTGACATATCTTTTTTTAAATTATTCGAACCTGGATGGTGCAGGTTTTGACTTTGTGGATTATTTCTGTGGAATCGATGTATTCCTCTCGTCTTGGAGGTCAAGGAAAGTGCAGTGCTTGCCTGCAGCCAGCAGAGTCGGTGTTGGTTCACTCGCAACTTGGGAGCGAGAACATGAGGTCAGCTGACATAGAAACAGGAGTTCAGAACATTCAGAGACTGGAGTTCCCTTCTCATCGAAGGAAATATCATCTGCCCGGCTTTCCCTTCTCTCAGGACGTCTAAAAAAAATGTGAAAAGCTTCGGGCTTCCTTTGTGAAACCTCAAAGAAGGCGTCATGTGTTTACGCGGCGGAGGGGGAACACAATAGCTCCTTAGAACTGGGAGCAAATGGTGATTATTAGATGGGAAGACAGGGAACTGTCCGATTAAGACCGAAGCGTCCTCCGTCGCGGAGATCTGAGACCGTCGGCTTTCCCTTTTTCACGCTGGAGGGGAAATGCTGACTCAGCAGGATGTCTCCTAAAACGGGGCCAATCGCCTTACTTCCCGTCTGCTGAGATTCCTTCCAAGCTTCGGAGGCTCTCGTTTATTTTATTTTATTTTTTAGGTCATGTCCATAAATCGGATTGTTTTTTAACACTGTTTATTAGACATGCCTGCGTGCCTAGTTAGGTGTCTGGTGAGTGGATTCCTGTCTGGGCCGCATTTGTCGTCTTTCTTTATCCCAGCTGAATTTGCGTCTGCGGGGAAGGCGTAGACATTGTGTTTGTCCACAGCTTATATTCATACGCATCCAGATAACGGCGGCATTTCCTATTATGTGGTGGCTGGGGAAAGGGAAGGAGGAGGAGGAGGAGGAGGAACCGGCCCATACACTTTCTATTTACGATATCAGCGGCAGGGATGCAAACAAAAGAACAAAAAAAGGGGGCTGACCTTTTAATAGAGGAACAGAAAGGAGACAAATGGTGCTAAAAATACGAGTGGAAAAAACTTCACTTGCAAAATGAAGTGTCCTTGAAGGCGTCCTTTAGAAACCGATCCTTTTTAACATGAGATGTAAGCGCAGTTTGTGCACACCTGGAGGTAAGAAGGACTGGAAGAAATTAGGATTTGTCCCGGAAGTGTCCCAGGACAACACCACTATGAGGAGAGGGGAGGGAGCCACCTGGTGTGGCCCAGCAAGGTGCACTGTATTCGGGCACACGTTACGGTGTGACGCCACGGAGGTCTCTGGCAAGACTGTTGCACTTTTCAAACGCCACGGCGCTGGCGTTTCAGGTGGTGTTTTGTGTGCTGCATGTTTACCCTCCTCATCATGGAGCATTTGATAAAACTAGCACACAAAATCCTCGGAAAGTGATTGCAAGTGAGCTCAGGGACTGGCTGTTTAAAAGGAGCGCTTGCTTTGCTCACCTGCACAGTACAGGTAATCTTGCCTACTACTACTGTGCTACTGTGACATCATCATTCCTCATGTCGGCCGGATAATTATCGTACACCCCTAACAAGCCAGGTGCTGTAGAAGAAATCCTAATTTAATCTAATTTTGATTAGTTTTTATTATAAAATTAATATGAATGAGAAAATAATAATTCTAAAATAAATATGTTTCATAAAATGTGAACAATTTCCATTTTTTGCGGTCACATGCAGTAATCGTGCTCAAGACAATGACTCACTGCCGTTTCAGCCCTAACTATGCCCCGGTTTGACACGCAACATCATCTTGGCACCGCTTTTCAGCGATAGGCAGCCCTTCTGCTTCATTGTTCCTTTTGATTGCAGTAAAGCAGAACCCGGCTCCACCGTCGGCGGGGCGGCTCACAATAAACGGGAGCTAAATTTGGCTTCTGAGCGCGGGGGGGGGAGATTCCTCCCATTCTTGTACATGCATACGTTCACACACCCCATTTTGCAGCCTTGTGGTAATAACCCAGCTGTAAAGTGTTGAATTGAGTGCCTGAGTCAGAGCAACTAAATGAGGCATTGGAGGGAGTTTCTATTCCGCTTTGTTGCGGGGGCTAGTCTTAGCCTTTCTGCTGCCACCCAACGTACCAATAAAGTCACTCCTTTCTACTGTTTTACTTGGGCTTTAAATTACCTACGTGATTGGAGTTGCTATGCACACTGTGCATATAACCGTATTGGGACATGACCTTTAAACACTTACAGTAAAGGACTTCTTTCCCAATACTTTTGCACATGTGTCAAAACTCCTCCACGTGCTTAGCGTTAATGCAATTTCATTTGCACTATGTGTGCATAAGTATTGGGACACAACCTTTAAACAAGTCAAGGGCTCCTGTCCCAATACTTTTGCACATGTGTCAAAACTCCTCCACGTGCTTAGCGTTAATGCAATTTCATTTGCACTATGTGTGCATAAGTATTGGGACACAACCTTTAAACAAGTCAAGGGCTCCTGTCCCAATACTTTTGCACATGTGTCAAAACCTGACTGCATGCTGAGCTTTGATACAGTTTGTTGCACACTATGAGGGCAAAAGTTTTCGGACAGAACCCACAATCAATTAAAGGCCTTTTGTCCCAATAGTTTTGCCCATATGGTGTCCCCCCCCCCTTAGGGTGGCCTTGCTGGTTTGTTGAGTTTGGCCGTGCTGACTTTTGTACGCATGCGCCACACCAGCTCAAGCAGACCAGCTGTTTGCAGCTGTTCTGCCGCCGCCGGACATACGCGACGTTTGTCCACTACCCAGAAAGCAATGCAGTGATTGTAACCTCAAAGACAATCCTTAAACACCCACCCACCACCCCACGTCCTGTCTCATCCCAGACAATACCAGCACTGTTCCAGAAAGCTCACAACGCATTTGTCGCATTTGTCTCCTGATGTCAGCGGCGCTGCCTCCGCTGCGTTTCTGTGCTGTCGTCTCGCATCCTGTGATGGCCAGAAAGAAGCGGGGAGCCCTCCTGCGCTTCACTTCAAGGCAGCCAAGCGTGCAGGTTTTCCATCAGCGGCGGTTGCAAAAGAATGTTGGACGCAAATGAGTCTTTTGCAAGCTATGTCTGCACGGATAAAATGATTTTTTGACACATTTTCCCCTCGTAGGGTCCACAAAAAACCCATTCATGGGTTGTTATTTGCAAGCCAAAACGACAGTTCTCTCATAGCCTCTAAGAGTAAGACCTTTTTAGCCGGAAGAATAACCGAAGAAAGTAATTTCAAGGAAAAGGCACGATTACAACAACAGCGAATTGAGGAAAAAGGCCAGTACTGGTTAAGTCTTTTGCAGGTTGTCATGTACATGCCAAAGCAGCAGGTGGCGCCATAACCCCTATTAGTCCGTCTTATCCAATTGGAAACCTGAAGAAAGTCATTTCTGGAAAAGGCGCAGTAATAAACACGAAGTGGGGTTACTCCTAAGCGCTTAAAACCAATAACTAAAAGAAATCTCACAGCAACAGGTGGCGCCGTCAGCTTTAAGCACCGTGTTTAGTTCGACGGAACAAAACAGCAGAGAAAGCTAGAAAGAGATAAGCCCACAAAAGAAATAAAGCAGAGCCTGTGCGTCGCCAAGGAGCGGTCGCCCCGGGTTACGTGGGTTGCTAGGGGATGGATGAGGCGACTGGCATCGTGGCCTTCCTCGTGTGCCGCGCCGCATCCTAATTTCCTCATTCCTCCTTTGCAGCCGAAGAAAGCCGGCGTGTGTGTTTGAAAAGGTTATCGTCATCGTCCTCCTTCAGTCCAGTCGCAATTAGTAGCGCCTACCGACGGACTGCCACCGCGGCTGTTCTGGTTATCGTTGTTATCAAGGCAGGTATTGTGATGTCGCCATGGCGATGCACGTAGACGTGGTCTGCGGAGTTGCCAGCGCTGCGTAAAGGATGCGAGTCGTCGTTAAGACTGTGTTGGGATAGCGTGGCGATGCAATGTCTTGCTGCGTGTGTGTCATGAATAGAAGTTGGCGGGAGAGCCTGCTTTGTGGTTTGAGGCGCCAGCAACAGAGGATGTGTCTGGCAGCCGTGTCATTTTGCAGGGTGAAGGATTACGGCAAAATTACGACACACGCACACACGCAATTTTCCCTCACTGTCGCCAATCGGAGGCCCGGAGAAAGCCATGCGAGGAAACGTAATGTATATCCCACATGAGTAATATTCAGCAAGTCTAAAAAAATGAAATGAATGTGCCATTTTTGTAGCTCCCACTTAAAGACAATATATCATTTTAGCCAATCAGATGAAGAAGAAAACAAATTCAGGAAAAAGCACAATAGCAACAAGTGTCAAGGGAAAATGTGCTTGGTGCCAAAATAGAAGAGTGACGAGAGGCAGAGGGGCAGACTCACATGCCCGGATACCCAAGACTATTTGAATCAGGTGATAAGCATGTGGAGGACTTCTTCACATAGAATGGTAAAAAATTCCTAAGTGCACTATCTCCGTTTCCTGTTTGCCATTCTCCCAAAGAAGTACCGAGACGAGTAAAAAAATGATTATTATTAGTCCAAAAATATCGAGAGACAAAGGTGAATGTTGTATTCTGGCCACTGGGCGTCAGTGAGATTAGCGCCACATTGCACGGCGTGGCATGTCTGACATGATAGTAAAAACAAGTTCTCCTCCCACTCAGTGTGGAAGTGGTCCGTTTTTGGCTTCTCTGTCCTTCCTCCCACTCCTTTTTTGAGTTTAGACTACAGTAAAGAAATCCGAGGCTAAATAGTTAGCTCGCTGGCACGCTAATGTTTAAGACCATGCCTGTCCCAAAGAATAATAGCAGTGTAAGGGTGACTATAGGGGTGCTTTTTTCGTGTCATAAACAAGTTTTCAATGCTCTAACTCGAAAATATTCAGTTATTAATATTATATAACAAGCGCGCCGCTTGTTTGGGACTTGTTTTGAAATATCAATTCCACTACAAGCGCTTATTTGCTCAGCGTGAGCCAAGCCGAAAACCTAACGGAATTAAGAATGCTAAGTACAGGTTTGTCGCCTGTAATAACTTTGGGATTAGCGCCCGATTATTGCAGCGTACACTTTTTATGGGCTTATCTGTTCTCCAGGATATTGGAGATTTTGGCCCCCAAAGCCGCCAACGCGCTGGCGGTGTACAGTCATCGGTTTCCACGCGTGAACGTGTCGGAGTCTGTATCAGTTTTTTTCTTGACATTTGAGAGCCAGCTGTTGAAGCATTGGCAGGAACGGCCTTGCCATTGGTGGCATCACACGTAGCTTTGTCTACCTCTGTGTGTGTTTTAAACTGTTGCTACCGGGCACATGAAAGTCATGCATTAGGGGTTACACGCGTGTTACGCTGTTGTTTCCATCGCACTCCTCGGTGATATTATTGCAGGCTGAGCCCTGGGCTCCTTTTCACTTTTACAACATCGGTTCTGGTGCTGCTGCATTGTCGTTCAACTACCACGTGGACAAGGAGAGCGAGAAAGTGTGCAATGCGAGGTAATGTAGGAAAAATAAAGGAGTCGATTTCTTTGATTTTTCGGTCAGTTTTTCAATATTTTGTCATTGTACTTTACTTCAAAGTAGGGTTAAAATCTCATCTCCTAGACCCGATTTTGTGTGTCGCCTCGCCTTGCAAACAGACACCCCTAGTTGCCCTTGCTAGCAGCGAGCCATCAAGGTTGCGGCGCCTCGTCTTTGTGCCAGGCTTTGTAATGTGGCAACGGCCCTGACCCATTTGTGGACCCCCACCCCTTCCTTGTCCTCCCCACACACTACCCCTCCTGCTGGACTTGGGTAATCCACCAGCGACCCAGAAAGTCCCTCCCAGAGCAGGTGGCAATGTGGGCCGCCGGACTACAGCCGCACAACAGTGGCGTCACGTGGGCCGGAAAGTGTTAATAACCGCTGCACGAGGGGAAAATAGAATCAACTTTGGGATCAGTTCCAGGTCTTGATGGAAGGTAAATATTACCTTACATTTTTTATCGAATAATTAGGAGCCCTCATGCGGTTGCGTCCCCAAACTGCACCAGTCCCCGGGGCATGTTCTGTTTTTATTTTTTTCCTAATGACACTTGCCAGTTGGCTGCCATTGCTTACACGTACTTCCTGCCGTTATTGCGATGTTCCGTAGGATTACAGCCACCGGGGGTGCTTGTACGTTTTGGGGAAATTGCAGGATTTATCCTGACGGTCGTCCAATTGAGGATTCCAGGAAATCTTAGTGGGGGGGGGGATTAACCGGTGACTTTTTTTGTTGCTGTACAAGCAGCTTAAGGTCAAAACCCCCCTCGCCTCCACTCGCTGCCCTCTGCTGGCTGTGCCTTGCATTGCAGCCTCACTTGTCCTCCATTACCTGCCGCGATCGAGACCCGACACGGTTTTTATGCGTCGCTGATAGACCCTCAGCACCTTCTTTGTGTCATCAAGTCGTAAAGACGGGGCGGTTAGCGCTGGAGCGTGATGTCATGTGACGTGAGTCGTTATTCCACCAGAACGTCTGCACTCGAGGGGTCGTAACTGGATGGAGTCTGGGCAGCTAATTTACACAGTGATGTCATTTCTAATTAAAGAACTCTGGGAAAGTGTGTGTGTGTGTGTGTGTGTGTGTGCGTGTGTGTGTGTGTGTGTGTGTGTTGCAGGTGAAAATATAATGGTATGTTAAGAGTTATGGACAGGGACTCCGACTGATTTTGCATGATATCAGCAAGATATCACTTGTTGGGCACGTTCTTCAAATTATGTTCAAATTATGAAGCTAAAGATCAGCACATAACTACAGCAAGTGTTCTCCAAACCTCCCAGGATCCACGTTGCTTGGCGTTTAACCTCTAAAAGTCCAAGACTCCTGGATGTTTTATGTCAAAGCAAGCATCTAGTTGTTTTTTTGGGACTGCCTGACCTTAAGATCTTTGAGAGATCTGAAGCCAAAGATCAGTCCATAAGTACACGGTCCTTTAGTACAATGGGTGTTCTCATCTCAAACATCCAGGGATTCATGTTCTTTGAAGTTTAACCTCTAAATGGTCAAGACGACTGGTTGTTCTTTGTCAAAGCAAGCATCCAGTTGCTTTTTAAGGCTTCCTGGGTTTTGAAGGTATGATCAGTGCATGGTCCTTGGCGTACAACAGTTGTTCTATTGACCTTCAGGGATTGATGGTATGTCTTGTTTAACCTTGAAAGGTTCAGGACCAGTGGTGTCGAGGCAAGCACGCTGTTGCTTTTGAATACTTCGTGACATCTTTGAGGTAACCGTATTCAAAGCTCAGTCCATAAGAAGGCCGTCCTTAGTACAATGCAGGTTCTCCAAACATCCAGACACCCATGTTCTTAAGTTTTACCTCCAAAGGTTTTAACTGAAGTCAAAGATCAGTCCACTTCTTGGTACAATTGGTGTTCTCCAAACCTGCGGGAGTCTATGTTCTCTAGACTTTCAAGACCACTAGTTGTTGTATGTCAAAGCAGTAGCTCAGTTGCTCGGTCCTTGGCGTACGACTGGCGTTCTATAAACCTTCAGGGATTGATGCTGTTTCACGTCTTCCAAAGGTTCAAGACCACTGCTTGTTCTGTGTCAAAGCAAGCATTCGGTTTGCATCTTTGAGGTAACTGAAGTCCAAGATCAGTCCAAAAGTACA
>QODF01000140.1:929999-945372 GCA_024372805.1 Oostethus manadensis
GACCTGGAAAAGGCATTCGACCGTGTCCCTCGTGGTGTCCTGTGGGGGGTGCTCCGGGAGTACGGGATTGATGGTCCGCTTCTACGTGCCATTCGGTCCTTGTACAATCGAAGCAGGAGCCTGGTTCGCATTGCCAGCAGTAAGTCGAGCTTGTTTCCGGTGAACGTTGGCCTCCGCCAAGGCTGCCCTTTGTCACCGATTCTGTTCATAATCTTCATGGACAGAATTTCTAGGCGCAGTCAAGGTGTTGAGGGAGTCCAGCTTGGTGACCTTAGGATCTCGTCTCTGCTATTTGCAGACGATGTGGTCCTTATGGCCTCATCAGGCTGTGACCTTCAGCGTTTACTGGAGCGGTTTGCAGCTGAGTGTGAAGCTTCTGGGATGAGACTCAGCACCTCCAAATCCGAGGCCATGGTTCTCAGTCGGAAACGGGTGGACTGTACCCTCCGGGTTGGGAGTGAGGTCTTGCCTCAGGTGGAGGAGTTCAAGTATCTCGGGTTCTTGTTCACGAGTGAGGGAAGGTTGGAGCGTGAGATCGACAGACGGATCGGTGCAGCATCTGCAGTAATGCGGTCGCTGTACCGGACCGTCGTGGTGAAGAGAGAGCTGAGCCGGAAGGCAAAGCTCTCTGTTTACCGATCGATCTACGTTCCCACCCTCACCTATGGTCATGAGTTATGGGTCATGACCGAAAGAATGAGATCGCGGATACAAGCGGCGGAAATGAGTTTCCTTCGTAGGGTGGCTGGACTCACCCTAAGAGATAGGGTGAGGAGCTCGGCCATCCGGGAGGAGCTCAGAGTAGAGCCGCTGCTCCTTCACATCGAGAGGAGCCAGTTGAGGTGGCTCGGGCATCTAGTCCGGATGCCTCCCGGGCGCCTCCCTGGTGAGGTGTTTCGGGCATGCCCAGTCGGGAGAAGGCCCCCGGGAAGACCTAGGACACGCTGGAGGGACTATGTCTCACAGCTGGCCTGGGAACGCCTTGGTGTCCTCCCGATGGAGCTGGAAGAGGTCGCTGGGGACCGGGAAGTCTGGACTTCCCTACTGAAGCTGCTGCCCCCGCGACCCGGACCCGGATAAGCGGTGGAAAATGGATGGATGGATGGAGATTTTAGAGGTGTAGTCCTTATGGCTTAAACAATCTTAGATTTTTGAAAATAAAGTCATAATTTTTTTAGATTGAGGTTGTAAATTACAAGATAAAAATTTTAAATTTATGAGAAAATGTAAATATACAAGATTAAAATCGTACGTCTACAGGGGGAAACAATTTATAAGAAAATGGTTGCAAATTTACAAGTACGAAGTCGTACTTTTACGGGGAAAAGGTTGTAAACTTACAAGAAAAAGTTGTAATTTTATAGGAATGAAGTTTTACATTAAGGAGAATAAAAGCGTAAATTAACCAGAAAAAAGGTATACATTTACAAGAATAACATTGTAATTGTATGAGATAAAAAGTTGTAAATGTACAAGAATAAAGTCGTACATTTACGAGGAAAAAGTCAGACATTTATGAGAAAAAAGTCATACACTTACAAGAATAAAGTCATAAATTTATGAGGAAAAGTTGTCAATTTACGAAAATAAAGTCATACATTTACAAGAAAAAAAATCGTAAATTTACGACGAAAAATGTTGTAAATTTACAAGAATAAAGTAAAACATTTCCGAGGAAAAAGCAATACATTTACAGGAATAAAGTTTATGATTTTATGGGAAAAAAAAGGGGCCGCACGGTGGATGAGTGGTTAGCACATTGGCCACACAGTCAGGAGATCATGAAAAACCTTGGTTCAAATCTCCGTTGGGCATCTCTGTGTGGAGTTTGCATGTTCTTCCCGTGCGTGTGTGGGTTTTCTCCGGGTACTCCGGTTTCCTCCCACATTCCAAAAACATGCATGTTAGGTTAATTGGTGACTCTAAATTGTCCATAGGTATGAATGTGAGTGTGAATGTTTGTTTGTCTATATGTGCCCTGCGATTGGCTGGCGACCAGTCCAGGGTGTACCCCACCTCTCGCCCAAAGCCAGCTGGGATAGGCTCCAGCATCCCCGTGACCCTAATGAGGATAAGCGGTATAGAAAATGGATGGATGGATGGAGAAAAAAAAGTTGTACATTTAAGGAAAAAAGTAATAAATTTACAATAAAAAAAATTTGTAAACTTATGGAACTTTTTTGTTGTAAATTTATGATTTTCTCGTAAATGTACAACTTTATTCTCGTAAATTGACAACTTTTCTCTCATTAATTTACAAGGACAAAGTCGTACATTTATGAGACAAAAATTCACAAATTTACGACGAAAAAAGTTGTAAATTTACAAGAAAATGTCATAATTTTATAAGGATAAAGTTGTAAATTTATGACAGTAAAAGTGAAAATCTACGAGGAAAAAATAACAAATTTACAAAAACGAAGATGTAAATTTGTGAGAAAAAATACAAAATTTACCACAACAATGTACAATGACATTTCCGAGGAAAAAAGTCGTAAATTTACCAGAAAAAAGTCATAAATTTATGAGAAAAAAATACTGTATTCTGAGAATGAAACGTGCGCTTATTTTTCTCTGAAGAGAAATAAGTTTTTTTAAGCAGATAGGTTGTCATTCCGGCACACACGCCTACAGACTGCATAACAAAAACCGGCCTATGAGGCCTGTCTTTCATGAATTCTACATGACACACACACACACACACACACACACACACTAGCAAGCGCATCCTCCAATAAAGCTGTCCAACATGAGAGAGAACGGGCCGGACCCCCGGCCACGTGCCCCATCTGGGTCGCCTCACAGGAGCGCCCCAGCCCCCTTGTTTCTTTTAAAGATGGATCGCGCTTCTTTCCTCACACACACCGCTGTGTACAGTCTCCCTGTCGCAGCCTCTTCCCTGCAACTGCAGGCATTGCTGCTCCCAGATGGGCATTAACATCACCGGGGGCGGGGGAAGGGAGGAGGCGTCCAGCCGCTGCTCGTTCACGCTAATGTGTTGCCTTCGGTCCGTGCACGCCGCTGTGTGTGTTTCGCTTCAGATGGGGGACACACACGCTCTTTTGTCGCTTCCTCCTCCTCGGACGCACGCGGGTCAGCAGTTCAATGTTGTGGTTTGGCAGACATTTTTAGTCCAAGTCAGAAAAGGGAAAGAGGAACTGGATTGAACCCGTTTTTATTACTGCAGCATCGTGTGTTTCTGTTCACCTCATTTACAAAGTAAAAAAAAACCCATCTATAATAATCATAATAACATACATGTCTTAATGTTGTTGTATTATTACGCAATGCAAACCGTAAAGTACGTAACAACATACATTTTTTTTACATAAGGATATATATGTAGTTTCATAACAATAACAAAGGCTCTATTCTTATTATTACATGTATTGCGTGATCATTATTTGATATATTTATTTATATATTGATTTTTGTATTATTTCAAAACCTAAATAAACAACAAAAAAATACATATTATATTTACTTAAAAAAAATACAACAACAATAATAACAGAAGCAACCAATATTATTATTATTATGTATTTGTAAAATAATATTAATCAATGGATGTGAATTCATCCAATTGATTCTACTTTTATTTGGATTATTTATGTGTATTATTAGTGGTGGACCTGCCTTCCCTGACCTGACAGCAAGCTAACAGCATGAAAATATCTGAATAATTAATCCATCTGTGATCTAATCCAACCTTCTAATCGATTAATTGATTGATTAAGATGTGCTTTGGTCCATATCGCGTGTCAGTAGTGCAGTCTCGCTTACATTGTACAGCTTTCTCATTTTGGGAGGACAGATCAATTTGTCATCTGACCATCGCAACCCACTGGATGGGATGGGCTTGGTTACCATGGGAACACTCATTCAACACTATAAGTGTGGTGTCTTCTTCAGGTTTTTTTTTTTTGGCTAGACGGCAGAATTCATGCTCCCATTTACCACAGTTCACCATACCCGAGCCTTCAGTTCCTTGGATGTTGCTGTAGGGTCTTTTGTGACCTCTTGGATGAGTCAGTCCCTGTCAGTCACTGCGCCCTTGGGGTCATTTTTGTTTGGTCGGCCGCTTCAGGGAATGTTCACCACCATTCCATATTCTGGCCACTTGTGGAAAATGGCTCTCACTGTGGTTTGCTGGAGTCCCAAAGCTTCAGCAATGGCTTATTTGTGACTTTTTCACGCCAATGTATACTTAATATATACTGTATGCGGTTCCGGTTTTGCATTCTGTCCTCCACATTCGTATTTCTCTTCATTTGGTCCATAGACACCGGACGAGGCGCCACGAGCAGCTCAAATGTCTCCCTCTTGCCACCATGGTAGCGCTAATGAGCATGAAAAAGAGTGAGTGTTGCCATGGCGATGCAGAAGCGTCATTACTCTGGCTGACACCCCTGGGACACACCCGGACTGCATCCTCTTGCTCTGAGCGATGGAAACGTAGGATAGAATTACGTGGCCGATATGCACGACACATCACGTCCAGTCCCAAAAGGACGCCCCGGCTGTGGATTTAGGCACAGCAACTGATCATAAAGGCTGCCGCTGGGCCATTTATAGCGCGAGTAAATAGCAAAGTAGGAGTTGGAGGTCGTTTTCCTAGTTTTGCCGCAGTCACACTCCTACCCGGTGGATGCCGCAGCGCTCACGGTAAGAGAGCAACCCGCCGCTCCTCCGTTTTTATTGGTGTGGAATGTTTTTCTTCACGCCTGCGATAAGAATCAGAGGCAGGATGACCTTTTGGGAAAAGATGTGATTAGTTTGCTGATGATGTCACGTGTGGAAGGGTCACTGCAGCGGCCTCTGCGCCCCACAGCACAGAGAGCGCCGATCTCTGCTGCCATCTGGTGGTCACAAGTGGAGTGGCAGGCAGTAACTCTTTTTCTTGCGAGTTTGCCTCCAAGTTTTTTATTTTAAATTCCACGGTCAGACTCTACACTTTGCTTTCCAAATTCACAAAAAATAAGCTCAATTTTTGGTAACGCGTCTGTACAAGGTGTCAGTGTGTCGAATATGAAATTAAACACAGTTTTAGTTCCGTGAAGTTGTTAAAGCATCACCTGGGAAATAATAGGAAATTGTGCTGCTACAAGAGAGAAATGCAAAAATAGTCATAAGAAAAATAAGTTCAGATTTACGAGCCAGATCAAAGAATAAAATAAAATAAACTATCAATATAAAAATATGTCCATGCAATATATTTTATTTTTAAATATTCACCTACTGTTTCTGATGAACTGCTGCACAGATCCTCTATGCGACAGGAGTGTCCCTCTGCTGTTTTTGACGACCTACTGCAAAAATGCTAGTCAAAGATCCTCTGTATGACAGAATGATTGCTGTTTTTCAGAACCAATTGCAAAACTGCTAGTCAAAGATCCCCTATATTACAGGGGTGTTAAACTGTGGTTACGGACCTACTACAAAACTGCTAGTCAAAGATCCTCTATTTCACAGGATCACTCTGCTGTTTTTAAGGACCTACTGCAAAACTTCTAGGCAGAGATCCTCTATATGACAGGATCACTCTACTATTTTTAAGAACCTACTGCAAAATTGCTAGTCAAAGATCCTCTATACAGTACGATAGGATCAGTCTGCTATTTTTAAGGACCTACTGCAAAATTGCTAGTCAAAGATCCTCTATACGACAAGATCACTCTGCTGTTTTTCAGGACCAATTGCAAAAATACTAGTCAAAGATCCTCTATATAACAAGATGTTTCCTATCTCGGTTTATCTCCAGGCGGCACCTCCAGTCCGATGTCCTCTCCTCCCAGGGTGTGATGCGTCATGGCGCCGGTGTTGACTGGAGTGTGGTGGGGGCCGGAGGCCGCCGTGGTCGGGTCAGGGACGGCGCCGGACCTTCTGGGCGGCGGGCAGCTGCTCTTGGTGGTCACCCTGAGCACCCTCGCCGGCCTGCTGCTGGTGTCCGTCATGCTCCTGCTGTGCACGAGCTGTCACGGGTGAGACGCAACACGCCGACAACGTCCTATACAAAAGCTGGATTAAAAACAGCGCATTTAAAGCAATAACAACATGCCCTTCTGATTGACGCTGTCCTGTTCTCCAGGCAGAAGAAAGCAGTCAAGGGGCATCCAGCGGGAGACCGTGTGGACCTCATGGATGGCGTGAGTACCCACCTCCCTTTTAACGCAATAGTGATGCGCTTTTCATTCAACGTTTTATTCCAAACAATATCTTTCTGTTTGTGGTTGCAGTTTGCAATGGGGGGGGGGTCACCTGCGCAGCATTACGCTGAGAGGTGTTTCAGTACATGCTGTACTGACCCCCTCTAAATATTATACAAAAACATTCATTCATATTTTGCCAATTTAAAATATCATTGTATATTCTGTTCATTAAAAAAAATATGTTTATTGCATTGAACTTTGTTAAATGTATTTTTTGAATGGCTTAATAATATGAATAACTATATTATAATATTTTATAATAAAATACTTATTGACTTAATACAATTAAAGATTATTTATTCTGTTTTAAAAATATATACATTGAAATTTTGAAACTAATTGTATTCATTTTGAATTCATAAGGTGCCCCTATGGTAAAAAAAACAATTAAGTAAATAATAGAGAAATAAATTAAGATAGGAAATATAGTATACAAAGAATTAAAGGTACAAAAACAGTAGAATAATAAGCAATAACATTTGGAAAGCTGTGCACTCTGTATGATTTATAAGACTGTATGCATCTTTAGGAGGGCCGGACCGATGAAAAGAAAGAAAGAAAGCGTCCCGAAATAGCTCAAAGATGACGTAATTGACGGTGGCGCTGCTATAAGGCAGTGTGGCCACCCGGTGTCGCTGTTTGGCACCGCCTTCCGAACCCCTACGGAGGCAGAACAACTAACAGCGTCCGTCCTCATTTGAACGGGACCGTATGAGAGCTTCTCGGGGTGCTTGTTATTGCAAATTCTGGGATAGGCTCCAGCATACCCGCGACCCTAATGAGGACAAGCGGCATAGAAAATGAGTGAATGAATTTGATGACAAAAAGTTGTAATGTTTCAAAAATGTATGCAGAAAAAGTTGTAACTTTACAAAAAAAAAGTTGCGATATTTTGAGAAAAAGTCTTGATTTTACAAGAGAAAAAGTCATAAAGTAGCTCCCTTTCATAAATTTACGACGAAAAAGTTTAATTTTTTGAGAAAGAAAAGATGCGATTTTATGAGGAAAAAAGTCATAAATATAGGGGGGAAAATATATAATATTTATATATTATATTTATAATATTTATATTAATATATAAATTAAATATAAAATATAAGCGGCATAGAAAATGAATGAATGAATGAATTAAATAAATATAGTCAATGATTATTTAATTAGTTTGATGGCGGCCATGTTTTTTTTCTACACACTTGTGCATGTGAGTCCCCCAAAGGTGTGTACCAAATTTTGTAGTCCCTAAAGTTACAGTGGCGTGTTTTGTACAATAACGTGACGTCGCTTGGTTTGTCCCGCAAGACGTCGGATAAGGAGACCATCAGCCAGTCGCCCGACAGCCCCGTGACGGACGTGGGCGCCAACAGCTCCCGCACCGGACCTCGCACCAGCGGTACAAGTACGTCACGTGACCTCGTTAGCTCAGCTTCGCCAAATAAGATGCTCTAAAGTGTGTGTGCGCGTCCAGTCCTCACAGACACACAGGCCAGCAGCCCCCACCCCTCGGAAGACATACTCTCCAGCCAATCAGAGCACAGGTCCTCCAAGTGTCCTCAAGACCGCGAGCTCCCCAGCATCCCGGCCAATGGTTCCCTCATCAGGGACGCGCCCCCACCTTCGTCGGGGGACAGCACCTACGAGGTCGGTGCTTGTGTTTTGTTTTTTTACTTACCCAACGACTATAGAAGATCGTCTGTCCTTTTCTGCAGGTGGTGAAAGACATGGCGGCGGCGTCCCGCGACATCAGCATCGAGGACTCCCTCTACGAGACGGTCAAAGAGCTCAAAGACCCCCCGAAGAAGCTGGCCCTCGCCAACGGTACGGCCGACCCAGGCCCCATCCGCGCCCCGATCCTCCTCAATGGCCACCTCAGCACCAGCACGGCCGAGTACGCCTCGGTGGACCGCAACAAGAAGAGCCGCAACAGCGCCGACCTGGAGGCCAAGCGGCAGTCCGCCGACAATAAGTACAACGCCAGTGCGGGTGGCACCACCTCGGGTAAGGAGCCCGAGGATTTGCCCCCGCCAGTACCGGAGAAGGTGCTGGATGAGAACGAGAACCAGGCCGTGCTAGTGAACGGCTTCGCTGAGGTTCTGCACAATGGAACGGTGAGGACACATTCTTTTACAACACGGTTCCTCAAGGAGTTCCCATTAGCGCTTTATGCTACCCAAACATTCAGGGGATCCGTGTTCTTTGACGTTTCCTCGTCCCAGAAATGGCGAAGTTACCAAATATGGTTCCTTGCCCATATTTGGTGAGGAGCTCTATTTGGTAACCTGAACTATTTAATGGTAAAGGAACCATGTGGACTACCCGCTTTCTCAGGTATGAACATATCTGGTTTGGTGTATTAACCTAACTATGTAACCAATTATGGTTCCCTAGGGCTACATGATCTAAACATGGTTCCTTAACCAAATAGGGAACCATAATTGGTAACGTTGTTCCTAATGGGACAGGGAGCTGTTTTTGGGCCTTATTTGAGCCTTATTATCTGTTAAGGAACTGTGTTGCTCATTTGGTCCTTTGGTTCTTTGCCCTTTTTTGGTCGTTCAGACCTTTATCAAGTGGGGAACCAAAGGCGGTAACATAGTTAGGTTAGACCCCCAAACCAAATATGACCAATCTGTTCGTGCCTGAGAAGCCAACGTGGTACCTTAACCAAAAAATAGTTTTTTTTACCAGGACTAAATGGCTGTTACCAAATATTGTTCCATGTCCAATTTGGTGCCAAGTTTCCAAATATGGTTCCTTTCCCGATTAAAGATGAGCTTAGCAAAGTTGTCGTCAGAAATTTAGAAGGAATGAATCAGGAAAGCCGAGGTGCCACCGAATTTGCCAACTTTTAACAGGGAAAGGAACCATATTTGGTAACTTTCCCCTAATTGGGCAGGGACAACCACCGAGACGTACGAAAACCGAGGCAATTTCCCTCGCGGAAAATAATGTCAAGCCAATGAATCCTTTCCAGACTCACAAAAACGTTGACAAAAAACTAACAAATTGCCGGCACTCGCAACTTTCTTTGGCCCCGTAGCAGGTTATTCCGCACTCTTGCTCTTTTTTTTTTTCATGCACGGACGGTGATTCTGCAACGGAAAAAAACGAGGCGAAATTCGGGCGAAACCTGCCGAAAAACGGGGCGTACGAAAGCCGAGGAGAGACAGGTGTGTCCTGCACGGGTGTGCCTGATATTGGATGCGGAGCTTTGCTCTTTCTCCCCACCCCCACTCCATAACGGACAGTATGTGTATGTTTGCATATACAGTATTTGCGCCGCACGTAGACCCCCAGGGGGGCTGATTTAAGGTTAACCCCGAATGTTTCCGCCTCCCGTTTATGCTCACGTGTGACCAGGAGGTGATTTGTCTTGTTGGATAATGTGTGTGTGTGTGTGTGTGTGTGTGTGTGTGTGGCGAGAACCAGCTGCCCACCGTGCCCGTGACATTTAGTCTAGCTTCATGATGGACGATGCCGCGTCCTGCTCGCATTTGCCGCGCACGCACCGGCATGGCCACCTGTTAATGTCCTCAGGTAGCCATAACGCAGCTACACTAAACGCAAACACACACAGCGACCCTTTCACGCGCTTGTTATTGAACGCAAACGCCGCCGCGACTCGTTGGCAGGCGTACAAGACGTGCGCGTTGCCCGGCGGGCTCCGTACGCAAGCGGCGCCAAATGAGGCTGCCGGCTGCCGGGACCGCCATCTACCGGGATAGCGAGAGCCACAGATAATCCGCCCAGCATGCGCACGTCAGCATACCTGGGTCGTTTGTCTCGCTTTAATCGGCTTACCGTCTCGCGTGTCTTTACGTCACCTCAACATCCCATAATCCACGCCTGATAAAAAGGTAGCAGGAAATTCAGGAAATCGGTGGCGGTCCAAATGTGTCGGTGGCGGGCCGCCACATATTAATGAATGTAAGGGAAACACTGTGGTCAATGTTTGGGTACTAAATGGGGTTCAGGAGCAGGCGGGGTCGCTCATCCTAATTGGTCGCCCAATTAAATGGAAAGAGTCTGCGCGTTGGCAGATTGTATGTCAGATCTATAAAAGTAATCATGTGTCCAAATGGGCTTTATCCATAAGATAAGCGCATCGATCCGCGCATCGAGGCCCCGTGACGGATGAGGCCGCCGCAGCATTAAGAGCCGCGCGCGGCGGCAGGTTTTCTTTTCAAAAAAACCCCCCAAAAAATCCTCTCCGAGCCGGAAATGCTTTTCTCTGAGGCATCACAACTGAAGGCGTGCCAATTAGCTCCATCTGGCGGGAATATCGAGCCTCTCCTTAGGCTCCCGAGGTCTTTTCCGCCACCGTCACGTGCGCTTTGCGGATCCATCGATCACCACCGCGACGCGCGCCGATGCCTTCAACCCACTATCGACTTTGCCTCAATAACGCTCTCAGAAAAACGAGTGCTTACGTGCAACGTTAGCTTTGGTTTTTTTTGCTCGCCCCCGATTCACAGCCCGGGAGGAGGTTGACACCATTAATTGGTTAGCGAGATCCTCCAACCGCCAACTCGTCCATACGCTGTTGGCGGCGGCGCAGATCGATAGGCAAATGTGTCTTAAGTGCCGTTTCAGAAGTTTGGTGTGGCGCATTGAAAACCTGTCCAAAGTAGTTTGTAAATGAAAGGAGCTGGCTATCCATGTCTTCTTCTACGTCTTTCTGTATTTCCTGTGTCCTCTAAAGATATAAAAAGAGGCAGTTAAGAATGCACGGGACGGGGCACACCTATTCCATTTCCGAAATGTGCAGACAAAGCTCAGTTTGCGTCATGTGATCTGCATATTAACCGAGCTACAGCGACTTTGTTGTTATTATTATTATTATTCTTGACATTGTTACGCCTAAGAACTACTTTACAGGCGTAGTGACACCTCACCACACCACAGCTCCTAGCTTGTAGCCAGCTAGTGACTAGCTTCACCACACCCTCGCTCAGAGCACCTCAACATATTGGAGCTGCTCCTCTGCTGTTTTGTTTTTGTTTTGGACGCTCGGTGTAGCGTTCCTTTCTATGTTGCTATGTGAAATCACTGCACCTAGGAAGGGAGTTCCGCTAAAGTCTAAAAATGACCACAATAGGGCAAATACCTCGTTGGAGGTGCTTTAATAGCAGGCTTTGTAAGCGGAATAGGTGTGTCCCATTATGATGCATGTATTAGCTGCCTCTTTTTAGCTGCTTTTTTATGTTTCGACCGCACAAAAAAGTGCGGTTGTTTATGACTCACATAAGGATTGTGGATCATTAATAAATAAATAAATATTTGTGTAATGATGGCACATAAAACACGTTTCTGATCTTCTAAATACAGTTTTTAACATTATTAGAGCCCTCTGGATGAGAAATAACAACCCTATGGTCACATTTACATTATGTTACCCAATATAGTACATATAAACAGAAAAAATAAGAAATAGAAAACTGTTTGCGGTCTTTTATATACGGGTTTAACGTTATTAGAGCCTTCTAGAGTGGATAATGGGCAAAAAATCCCCCCCACCCCTGAAAAAAAGTTCACTTTTCCTTTAAGATTTTTTATCCCCCAACCCCTATCTTTGTGTTGTCTCCAATCCAGCTACACTCCCCCCCGTCTCCCGCACAGGGGCTCCACAACAACGTTTCATCAGACAACGACGTGAGTCCCTTATTCCCAAAACCTCCGCTCCCGAGACGCCAGCACTTTGGCTCAAGGCGAGCACCTAAAAAGCTTGGTTGAAGATCAGACAGAATGCTCTGGGGGGGGCGGGGTAGAAGTTGTGACCTAAAAAAACTTTAGACAAGTGTAAAAGTGTTTCTAGTCAGCCCAACTGGGAGCAGGCCGTGATGTGTCTGTAGGAAGGGGGCTGATATGAGGAAATTTTAAATCTGATAACTTTAAAAACATCTCCAATCATTTTATAAAACGCTCCAATAAGGCACCTCCCCATGAAGCACACAAAAAACCTTATCAGCCACCTGAAACGCCGGCATAGCGGCGTTTGAAAAATGCAAAAGGTTTGCCAGAGACCTCCGTGGCGTCACACCGGCTCCTCGTGTGCCCGAATACAGTGCACCTTGCTGGGCCACAGCAGGTGGCTCCTCCCCCTCTATACTCTGGTTCTCCTGGTAGTATTGATGTTATGATATTTCATTAGGACAAATCAACAGCTACACTTGCTCACATCCAAATTTGTTTGAGGCTGTCCAGTTATTGGTACCATACCGGTCTTGAGAAGCAGCACTGTCCACAAGCTAGCGTTCATTGCACCTTTGGGTACCATTTTTACTTCCTGCGTATGCAATGTCCCGATACTTTTGCCCTAGTCCTTAAAGGACCACACTCACCTGGCAAAGAATCAGATGATGTGCGAGTTGAATGTTTTCCTGTCAGGTTTGTTTTGATAGAATTGCACGGCGGACCTTATTCCATCCTCCACCCCTCATGACGAATGTGTTTGTTTCAGTCTTCCGAGTATTCGTCAGTGGACAGGACAAAAGGCGCCGGCGCCATCCCGGAGGACAAGGAGCACGACTACAGCAGCATCGCCGAGCTCAAAGGCCTCATCCCGACCGGCTCCTTCGGCGACCTCTACGCCACCGTCCACGACGTCTACGCCCGGCCGGGGGAGCCCTCGGCGGCCGGGGACGCCGCCGACCCCGGCTACGAGAGCATCCGCATCCCCAAGGACGGCAGCTCGGACGAGGAGCGCAGGGACGGCGAGGGCGCCAGGGCCGAGCCCGACTACGAGAGCGTGGGGGAGTTGGGTCTGAGCCGAGAAACGTCCCGTCTTTGAGTGGCCTCTGTCGTCGTCATCGCGTGACCCCTCCGCATGTCCATGCATGTCCACTTCACCGCCCCAACGCCGGCTTCTTTTATCAAGCAAGGTGATGTCGTTGGTACTCGTCGTAGCAAACGCCTCTCCTGCCGCCGACATATCGCTAAGGACTCACGTGCTGCATATCAAAGGCGGAGGAGACCTCGTCAGAACGTGTGACCAAACCCTCGTGTTGTGGAAAATGAAGGTATGGTATCCAGGCAAAAGTTTGGGGACACTTTGTCATGTCATTCAATGGGAAACTGTCCTAATACTTTTGACCGGGGCGGAACGCTGCGTCCCGACCTGCCTCGGGAAGGACCGCTTTAAGCAGGCTTCGCCACACATCTTAAAATACTGCCGGGCAAGCAGGCGAGGAAATGAATTAGGGACACAGCCTCATCCTGCAAAAAGTGTCTTTGCACACACACGTACCAGACAGTACGCTAACTTTTTAGAACGGTTTTCTTGGCCCGCAGAACAAGTCCAATTCTTTTGCCGAAGTATTTTGGTGTACGTTAAGGTAAAGGTGCACTTGTTTTCGGAATCCTGAATCCACTTGTGAGACAGGAACTCACATACATTTCTCTTTTCTGTGCGTGCTAAAGATATAAAAACAGTTAGAAGAATGCATGTAAGGGTGCGCACCTATAAAGCCTTCTGAAAAAAACTCCAAAAAGCGCCAACAAGGCTCCGTTGACATCATGTGACCTGCATGTTAACCAAGCTACAGCGACAATGTTATTATTATTATTGTTTTTATTATTATTGTTATTACCACTGTTGCGCCCAAGAACTACATTACAGGGGTAGTGACACCTCGCCGCACCAAACCGGCTAGCAACTAGCTTTACCACACACTAAAGCTACCGCTACATATCGGAGCGGCCGCCACTGCTGCCGTGTTTTTGTTTTTCAGCGCTAGGTGTAGCGTTCCTTTCTATGTTGTTATTTGAAATCAAAGCACCCAGCAAGGAAGCTCCGCTAATGCTTAAAAACGACCAAAATACTGTAGCATTATTAGGTGTCTCTTGGAATGGGTGTGTCCCTTTACGTGCATTAATTTGCTGCTTCATTTTAGCCGTTTCTTTATGTTAAAAACGTTATCCTTTAAGATAAGCGGACCGGTCCCAGAATGAAAGTAAAACTAAGTTTCTAGTCAAGTACAAGCACTTTCAGATGTTTCAACTTTGCGCGGTGTGCTGGTTTTCCGTGCTGGTTTTCTATTTATTGAATCGGAATCAGAGAAGCGCGCTCCTTCGTCAGCCCGTGAGAGAAAATTCCGCTTGGTTTGGACGTCGTAGCGCTTTCACAGAGAAGGGGTAGCAAGATGACAATTGGAATGAACGGTACATTGGCTTCTTGTGTCAGCTATATTCAAACAGGATCCGTATTATTCATATTATTATTACTATTATTATTATTATGCAGGCAGACTATTTTGTGTATTTTGTAGTCGGTACATTGTGTCGTCGTCACTCCTTGAAAGCTACGAAGCACAAGGTTTCTTTTTTTAAAAATCGTGGTACAGTATTAACCAGCTCGTGCACAATTTCAAGATCTTAGCGCTTTTTTGATGGTAGCACAACGCAGCACACGCACGGAGCACTCCTTAAACCTGTCTGTGAAAGCTTTCACGTACGACGGCGCTCCCGTTTTTTATTACCAGAAGAGCACTGATGGCCTTACAAACATACTTAAACATATTGGTACTTTGTGTCGGTACGTTCTTTTTTTGTGTGGTACTCTCATGTAAAGCAAATACATCTATTTTGTGTAAATGTCAAGCAGAAAAACACGTTCCTGTACATGTTTTTTTTTTTAGCGTGTGTGTCTAAGAAAGTAAATAAAAACGCATTCAACCTGATTGGACTGCTGTGACATTTCCAATTATGAGTATAAAAAAATACTACGCATAAATGTTAAACATATCAATCACAGCAAATCATGGAAATAATAACTTCAAACTGTTCGCAGGGTAAAACAAGTTTTTACAAGTGTAAAAATAAGTCATTCAAGACGCAGAACTAATCAAACAATCCTTTTTTACATTTTAACTGTCGCACAAGTGTAAAAAGAAGTGAACCGTTGTCAATACAACAAGTATGGTAATCCCTCGTTTATTGCGGTTCATTAGTTGCGCACCCGGCCAATGTAGCCGCAACGGGGCACAAGCCAGTGTCTTATTGTGCCGGTCCCAAGCCCGGATAAATACAGAGGGTTGTGTCAGGAAGGGCATCCGACGTAAAACTTTGCCAAACCAGAACATGCGAATCAGACAAATGACTTCCATACCGGATCGGACGTGGCCCGGGTTAACAACGCCCGCCACCGGTGCTGTTCACCGACAGGGTGC
>QODF01000140.1:946216-1041201 GCA_024372805.1 Oostethus manadensis
GAGGAGCCAGTTGAGGTGGCTCGGGCATCTAGTCCGGATGCCTCCCGGGCGCCTCCCTGGTGAGGTGTTTCGGGCATGCCCAGTCGGGAGAAGGCCCCCGGGAAGACCTAGGACACGCTGGAGGGACTATGTCTCACAGCTGGCCTGGGAACACCTTGGTGCCCTCCCGATGGAGCTGGATAAGGTCGCTGGGGACCGGGAAGTCTGGACTTCCCTACTGAAGCTGGTGCCCCCGCGACCCGGACCCGCATAAGCGGAGGAAAATGGATGGATGAATGGATGGATGGATGGATGGATGGATGGATGGAGAAGAAGATGCGCACCTGGCTGCAAAGTAGGATTCTGTATTAATGAATAAGTATTTTTGTAATGATGGCGCAGAAAACATGTTTATGATCTTCTAAATGCAGCCCTCTAGATGTGAAATATCAACCATATGGTCACATTGACATTTGTAATACCCAATATAGTACATATAAACAGAAAAAATAAGACAAAACCTTCTAAATACAGTTTTTAACGTTATTAGAGCCTTCTAGAAATGAAATAACACCTCTATAGTCACATTTACATTTTAATTACCGAATATACAGTAGTAGGCATAATAAGAAAAAATAAATAAACTGTTTACGATTTTTTAAATACAGTTTTTAACGTTATCAGTCCCCTCTAGACATGAAATAACACCCCTATGGCCACATTTACATTTGTAATAACCAAAAAAGTACATATAAAGAGAAAAAAAAAATACATATAAAACCTGTTTACGATCTTTAAATACAGTTTTTAGGGTTATTGGAGCCCTCTAAACATGAAAGAACAACCCTATGGTCACGTTTACATTTGTATTACCCCATATACAGTACAGTTATACTGTATTTTAAGAAAAAATAATACATAGAAAATCTGTTTACAATCTTCTAAATACAGTTTTTAATGTTTTTAGAGCCTTGTAGATATAAAATAACAACCCTATGGTCACATTTACATTTGTAATACCAATATAGTACATATAAACAGAAAAAATAATACATAGAAAACCTGTTTATGATATTCTAAATACAGTTTTTAACTTTATTAGAGCCCTCTAGACATTAAATAACACCCCTATAGTCACATTTACATTTTAATTACCGAATATAGAAGGCATAATAAGAAAAAATAATAAATAAATCAACTGTTTACAATTGTCGAATACAGTTTTTAACATTATTAGAGCCCTCTAAACATGAAATAACAACCCTATGGTCACATTTACATTTGTTATACTCAATACAGTAGACATAATAAGAAAAATAATACATAGAAAACCTGTTTACGATCCTCTAAATGTAGTTTTTAACATTAATGCCCTCTAGACATGGAATAGCACCCCTACAGTCACATGTAGTACCCAATTTACTGTGATACATATAAACGATAACACATATTAGACATACAGACTAGCACCGGGGTGAGCAAACTGCAGCCCTCGGGCCACATCAGGCCCGCCAAACATTTTAATCTGGCCAACAAAGTGACACACAACATAGCCTAAAAGTACAATGAAAAAATACACAACAATATATTAGCAATCTACGAATGTAATTTCTCCTACGTTACACTCTTCTGCGCTGTGTGTGTATGCTAGAGGCCCCGCCTCCACCCACCGAGTCAAAGCGATTGCATGACTGACAAAGGGGCTCACTCCGTTCATGGCGTTATTCTATGGCATGAACGAGCCATGGGTGCTGAAACCAGTGCAATAAGCGGTGTCAAAAACAAAACAGTTACAGGTTTTCGGACACCTTCTCATTGAGGAGCATGAATAAGTGTCTTTCTCCTGGTGGAAAAAGCCACACGTCGAGGCACAACTTCTCAAAGATGGCGGTCGTTCTGCTGTCGCTCGTGTGACTGAGCGGCGCCATCGCGCTTGGGACACCGCACACGGGACGCTATAAAGAACCTCCGCGGGAATGATGTGCCACATTGAGATGTTTTAGTGCCGATCGGGGGGCCTCGGCACTACATCCACCACCCTCCGTACCCGCCCCTCTGGGGTGAGGACGGTCCCTCGTCGCCTCTCCTTAGGCACCCCCCTCCACCGGCCACTCTAATGAGACCATTTGTTCCCTTTACAAGCGGCGGACGGCTCCATGTTGTCCATCACGGGGGGAGGGGGGGAGCCTGCTTTGGCAGTTATGGCCACATCTGTCAGTCCACTGCGTGTAAATATTTGATGACGCGAGGCCTTCGACTGGAAATACGTAACCCTGACATTAAGGGTCATTTTGGCGAGCATGCATTTGTTAGCATGGTAACATTCTTTAAGGCTCGTTAGAAAGGAATTAGTGCGCTACGAATTCATCAAGAAGGCGACAAGGTGTGAGATGTCTTATGCCATTCCAGCACAGAGTCTGCAACTTTTCAATTCGGGAAGCAGAAGTTATGAAATTCCGGTAGCACAAAGTAACTGAAAGTGTCCTTCCTCCTTTTTTTGTGTGTTGTTGTTGTTGCCTCGAGAAAGGCGCCACGCAGTCGCAGCCTTTGCCATGCTAATATTTCCAGGCTGCATTCACACTCCGACGCCTATACGGTGTCTCGTCTCACCCCGAGACGCGTTACCTAGCGACAAAGGCTGTTCAGCAAAGTTCCGCGCAATATTTTTTCCAGCCGTTGATGCCCTGCACGGACTCGCAGGCCAAGCCCCCGCCATGGCAACCGGAATGAAAAGAAATAAAATATAATAACTGCCTTACTCGCTTGATGGCCGCATCAGGAAATTGCTATTAATGACTTGTTTTGACATTTTTACAGGTCGAATTGCATTTGAGCTGGCTGGCTTTTGCGGATCAAACTTAACCGCCTCATCAGCCAATTGGAACAGTGTAAAAATAGCATCAAATTTGTAATTCCCTACCATTCTGTACTACAACGGAAAAAGATTTACGACAACAACGTCGTACATTTACGAGAAAAATCAGGTAATTTTACAAGAGTAAAGCGGTAAGTTTATGGGAATAAAAGTTGTAACGTGACGCTACAGGCATTGCTTGAGACAGCTATGAAACTTGGGTACGTGAGGGTACAGGTGAGATTTTTTTCACAAAGATGTGAATGACCTGAAGTGACAAACCAGCAAGCCTATGGACTATTTAGTAAGGTACAAACATGAGAACTGTAACAAGTTATATTTTTGTAAAATGATGACTTTTTTCTCAAAAATGTACAACTTTTTTTCCCCCACATGACTTCTTTTGTCATAAAATTACGAGCTTTTTTCCCCCTGTAATATTGAGACTTTTTTTCCCATAAAACTATGAATTTTTTTCTTATAAATTTATGACTTTTTTCTCGTAAAATAATGACTTTTTTCTCATAATATTACAACAAATTTTCACCTAAAATTACAAGGTTTTTTTTCAGATTTTTTTGTCTCGTAAAATTGCGACTTTTTTTTCCTCATTAAATTATGAGGTTTTTTTCTTGTAAATATATGACTTTTTTCTCACAATATTACAACTTTTCTCATAAATTGACATGTTTTTTTTCTTATAAAATTATGATTTTTTACTCATACAATTTGACTTTTTTCACATAAAATTATGACTTTTTTTCATAATATTCTAACTTCTTTTCCCATAAAATTACCAGGTTTTTTCTCAATAAATTATGCTTCTTTTCTTGTAATATTGCGACTTTTTTGTCATAAAATTCAGAGTTTTCTCTGGTAAACTTATGACTTTTTTCTCATAATATTACAACTAATTTTTTTATAAAATTACAAGATTTTTTTTTTCATAAAATTAGGATTTTTTGTCTCCTAAAATTACGACTTTTTTTCCTCGTAATAATGTGACTTTTTTTCTCTCATAAAATTACAACTTATTTTCCCATAAAAATACATGTTTTTTCTCATAAAATTTTTACTTTTTTTCTTGTAAATTTCTGACTTTTTTCTTATAAAATTGCAAATGTTTTCCCCTTGTAAAATTGCAACTTTTTTAATGTAATATTGCAGACCAACAGAGCAGTTGGGCTTTCATGTGGCCCCTAATAAGTGGCACTTAACTGCCCCACAAGTGTAAAAGAAGGTCTATGGCGGACTCGGGGCTGAAGGCCTCGTGCCCAAACAGGAAATAAGACAAACAGTAAGTGAGGGGAAATTGAAATTTGTTCAGAAATGTAATTATTAGTCTGGACATGAACTACATACTGTGATGAAGGATTTGAGTCACTTAACAGGATTCAACTGCCACGTTTATTGTGAATAGTATGCTGTGTTTGCCTTCACAAAAGCAGAGTGTCGGCCATTTTTGTTCTCACTCTAGAGCCTATTACTGTTAATGTGGAGGTCCCATGACACCTACAAAAAGTAGGGTACTTATCGATAACTGGGTTAACGCATAAAGTGCTCCCTCCCTGCTTCCTCTTCTCCCTTGCGTCATTGTTTTGAATGAAGCGTCCTCCCTCCTCCCCGGCTTGAGTTGCCTTCTGCCGGCGGGAGCAGGAAGGAGGCGAGCGGTGGGGGCTCGTGGAGGCGTGTGCTCCACCGACCAATCGCAGCCCGTCTTGACCGCGGGACCGCACATGTTTACAGGCAGCATTCCGCCGGTTCAGGCTCCTCCGGGCTGGAGCTCACTCCGGACTGGAGTAGTTTGGGAGCGGGCCCGGAGTGGACGGAAGGGTGTATTTTTATCCGAATTCACCATACCCGGAGACATGGCAGCGAATGGCGTGGCGTTCTGCGTGTAGAACTCGACGCGCTTATTAACATTCGTCGACGCTAAATCGCCTGCTAAGCTAGCAGGCCGCCATTTTGCTCAACCGTTAACGAGCAACATGGCGGCTCCGAAAAAAAGCCTCTGCGGCTCCGGGTTTTCCCTCCGACCTCTCTTCAAGCTAGTGGAGAAAACAAACAGGTCGAAATAGGAGGGAGATTGGCAGCCGGTTTGTATGTGGAGCGAATTGTTTTTCACGTTTTGTTAGCGGGAGTGTGTGCAAAAGTCGACGACGGCGTCCTTCGAGTGTCGACCCCTTCCGAGTATGGTGCCGCTTCCCGACGTTTTGTCACGGCCGGCGGCGCGTTTCTCTCCACCTCGACGTTGTTTACCAGCCTCAATGCTGTAATATTTCACCCGCAATTCACGCACTCGCTCCGGGCCCCTTCGTCAGACATGCACACCAGGCGCCTGGTGAAGCGTTCGATCCTCGGCAGCCGAGTCTACGCGCCGAGTCCGACCGGAGAGGGCGCCCCGGTGACAGGAGTGGTCCAGGCTGTCAAGCAGGAGAGCAGGGACGGCGCGGTGGGGGCCCGGCGCAGCAACGGCAGCGTCTACACAGTCCTGCTGCAAGACGGCAGCCTCAAGGAGGAGGAGGAGAAAGCCGCCGGGTTCAACCACACCACGCCGAAAGGACCGCTCAGGTCCAGCTTGAAGGTACGTGTGCGCCGGCCGGCTCCGTGGCTTCGCCGGCGGTGTTTCGCAGCCCTTTTAACCGCCTCCTCTATTGCGCACGGCACGTAGAAGCAGCACGAGCGGGAGCTCGCACGATGCGAACACATACCGCTTGCGAAAGGAACTCTTGTCACGACATTTGCCGACATTTTCATTTATAGGACAAAGGGCTCGGATGGGGCCTGCGCAATGTTTACTAGTGGGCGGGTAAGCGGAGGCAAACAAACACCCCTGGCTGCAGCCATTTGGACCGGTGCATAGAACCGGGTGTTCGTTCTTCCCATTTTAAAACCCCGGTGTACCCATGCCGCTTGGGTGACATTTACAATGCATGCTTTGCCTATTGCAGGGACCAAAACAAATATCAATGCATTCTTCCCAACAAGGCTGCTATTGTTGAGCACAAGTTACAAACAGAGCTTTGGAGCGTCGCCGGGCTGCTCAGAAGGGCAATACGGGGATTTGATGATGCACGCGTTTGGAACTAATTAGCTGTGATGATGACCTTCTTTGCTGCGGTGTCACATGGCAGCAGCTCCACGGAGGAGGTAAACAAAGTCCACCGCTGGACTTCTGGGGTTTGTGTGTTTGCACTGCTGTTGCAATGTACACATAAGCCTTTGTAATTGCAATATAGAGTATAAATGAGTAATATTCACTTTCACTTGATTGCATTGCGTGTTTTTGCTCTGTGTGTGTGTGTGTCTGTGTGTGGACAAAAGCCAACATGGTCACTGCTGCACAATGGTCAAGTGTCTTTCAGCAATTCCCCCACAGCGGTCGAAAACAAGCCGTAAAGTGAGGAGTAGGAGGAGTGTGCATCTCTTGTTGCTTTTTGTTTGCAGGGATGTGTGTGGTGCTATTTTAAAAGTCCCAAGTGGGGTGGTGGCGGGGGGTTGTTTGTGAGGGCACGCTGCCCCATTTGAGCAGCAGCAGCTGTACAGCCAACAAAGCGGGCACCCCCGGGTCGGCAGCGGGTGGCATTCTGCAAAGAATCTGGATGCTTGGCACTGCGCCCGCTCTGGCACAACAACACCCCCTCGCCTGCAGAAAGCGATTGAGGGAGGTGGGGGCTAGCCACTTGTTGACTTTTTGTTTTGTGCCGCGGAGAGTAATTTTGCAAGCGCTTTTCCCACCGCTAACAAAGAGGCGTTACTTTGAAAATGAATTATTTTTGCAAGAAGGCTTCTTTGTTCTGATGCGGCGATCCCAGGCAGGCAGGCCAGCGTTGGCTGTCCTAATTGGTTGGCCGAGCGGCGTGCTGTAAACACAAAGCCAGGTCCGGTCTGATGAATGTCACGTTTACTATTAAAAAAAAAAGTGCTTGGATCGGCTATACTCAATTAATGGGAGATTGCGACCTTTGACCCATAAGGGTGCACACGCACACACTTGGCAGTTGGCGATGTGCATGCACAGTGGAATTTGAATCGATTTGCTCCAGCGTCGACTGTATTGACTGCATACTTGAATATGATCAACAACAGTAAAGTCGGCCTTTGTCGAAAGATGGACGCTAAACATGTCCAGTGGACACGGACGCAAAATTCCGACTTTTTTCCTCTTAAAATTACATCTTTTTTTTTTCTTATACATGTACGACTTTATTCTTGAAGTCTCGGGTGATTTCAATATTCTGCCATAACAGGCACTGTCTGAGACAGCTATATAGACGGGAGACTGGTTGGACCTCTGGCCTGGGTCAAAGGTAACATTAGGACTTTTTTTTTCTTGTGAAATTACGACTTTCAATCTCAAAATCTCAGATTTTTTTAAAGGCCCTAATACTCCGCCATCATTAAACTTTTATTTATAACGGGAAAGTGGAAGAAAGAGATTAGCATAGGTTAGCATAATGATTAGCATCATCTAACCGTTACCCTCGCGTACCATGCCCCCTCCACATTTAGGCCTGTCTCATAAATCAATACATCAATTAACTGCGCGATACATAAAAACAAAGTCGATAATTTTGCCCACCTCGATATATTTACATGCGCATGCGTGTTTCCCTCCTCACCTCACTACCAAACAGGCTGGCTGACAATGCTATGTGTTATTACTTTAATAAAAAATGGTCTCAATAATGTCCAGAATAATATCAGTCATTGGAAATAATTTGTAGGCTGATTATTGCGCTGAAAAAGTGTAAAAAGAAGTTCATATCAGAAGGTATTATCTCACGACCAGATTGCTGTACAGTCTCGTCACGTAAAGACCAAACACAGTAATCGATGATTTGTCTCCTCTCTCGTTTTGTACTGAGCAACCAGGACGTGAGGCGCAATGACTACAATTTCCTTCTCTGTCTATCATCACACGTTTCCTAGGATTTTACTTTGCTCTCAACGCCGCCCTACTTCATAAGCGCCACTCTAAGTTATAATAAATATGGTTACACAAGCATGCGTGCACCAGAAAGCTCTGCACATCTCCTCGCCGTTTGGTCATGAAAACACAATTTCCTGTCTCAGAAATGCCATCGTTCACGAGCCAGACGGAACAAAGCAGTGTGAGCCGAGCAGTCAGCGGCGACACCTCATCGCCGGGCGTTACCATCTTGTTGCTCTTGCTGTTGTTGTTGTTGTTGTGCATTTTGCCCCCCACCGGGTGGCCAACCACGTGGTGGTCGTTTCCAGCAAGCCTTCCTGCTGATGTGTGATCAAATCGGGCAATGATGCCTTTAATTGTCTCCTTCCTGCTCGTCTGTGTGTGTGCGTGGGTGTGCATGTGTGTGTTGAGGAGTTAATCTTCAGGGAGGCGTGTGCACAGCAAAACGATGACACACTCACAAAACGCTACTTTAGGGGTTGGCATTGGACTAGATTTCCTTTTGTGTCAACGTGCAAAATGAACAATCAATGAAGCCAACTTGACTGAATCAACAGCGCCCCAGCTGGTTGCAGTTGAGCAACGCATCCCATTCTGCGATGTAACATTACTGTGTTGCCTGGGCTATTATTGCTCTGGCAGATACACCACATGGTGGCGCTGTTAAATGTCACTTGCTGGGTTGGCTTGAGATTTGTCACACATGGTAGCATTTTGACCACAAGACATGGCAGTCCATATTTACTGTGCAGTCCAAAGTGGGGTGCCCTAATCTTTTAGGGCACCCCACTTTATTGATCAGGGTTTTATGTTGCCGATACAAATAGGTCATTATTAAAAAAATAACTTTTTCTGTTTGTTTGCCTTTATTTTTGTGAATTTACCCTTGTATTATTTGACACAAACCTGAATTTGATTTGATGCCTGTGTTGAATAATACAAACACATGGCAAATAAATTGTTCAATAATTGATTTTTTGGTTCAAGATAACACAATTAAAAGAGTAAAATGATACAAAAAATATCTTTATTAAATTGAAATCTGTCGGGATGGAGGGGTGTCCAACTTTCACCACTCTTAGAGCTGTTTTTATTTATGACTGACAGCTTTCAATGGTACACTACTTTATTTACCAAGCGCATCTTCACTCAACAGGGTGTCGGAGTGACGCTTGAAAAAGTTAGTCCGCAGCCCATGAATGTGATATCAACTTCTCCGTGGGGCAAAAAGGAGCTCCAAACTAACCACGTGGCTTGTTTGTTTCAAAACCAAACTGTCACCGTGCTGAAAAGTCACATTTGGAGTTGGAAGACCAGAAGCTAGGTTGATAACGCCAGCTAGCTTGCTGCCGCCAGTGACAGCTAGGCAAATTGTGTGAAGAAAGATGAGTGGAAGAGCCAGACAGTTTCATAAGATTGGTGTAGTCTGTGTCAAGCTGTCAAACTGAAGCCCCTGAGGTCTTGCAGACCAGTGTGGATTCTCACGGCAACTAATCGATCGGCACATCCCTAGACTGTATAGCGCATCATTTAAAATGCATAGCCTCTCCTATATGTTATTTCTGTGACATTTACATAAGAAGTGAGCTCAAGAATTATTTATGAGTGTTTGACTTTTTAACAGCTGATTGTTTATCACCCGGGGCGTCTTTGTTTACAAGCCTCACGGGCGCTTTCCTCCACTCCAGTCCTCTCGACTCCTGACTCTCCCGTCTTTTTTTTTTCCCCATGCAGAGCTCCGTCAACGGCGCCCCAAACAGCCACAAGACAGACGGCTGCTCCCTCAGCCCGGAAGCGGCAGAGGGCGAGGCGCGGGAGGTCGGCGGCAAGCGCGGCGGCAGGGAGCTAGAGGCGTGCCGCTCAGTGTCCCTGCTGGAGCAGAAGCGCAAGGTGGTCTCCTCCAGCATTGATGTCCCCCACGCCAGGTAGGCCCATATATCTGTGTTTACACAAGCACGCAGCGCTAGTTGACAGCTAGTGTGATATTCATCCTGGAGGGAGTTCATTCGAGCAAAGTTCAGCAAAGGTTTATGACACGGTTATGTCATCTTTGACTAAATTCATGTCACATGACGCCCCGTTTCATCCCGTGGCCCTCAGTCATTTTGGCTGCCTGGATTTTGTCAGGAGTCAACATTTTTTCTATTACAGGGATACATAATTGATCATGTGCTATCCTGTCTTTGTATTAAAGTGAGTTTATTAAAAAAATGTCAAATGTTCTTTGTCAGAGAGCACTGCACACATAAAGTTGCTTAAAGTAGCAGAAAGCATGGTGGTTCTTTTTTAAACGATGCACCCCATAAAACTGAAGCTAATAGATCATGCAATACATTTATACAGTATGTTTGTCACAGTTATTCTTAAGTAGAATTACTTCACTTTACATCACCACCTATTGATAAATGAAAACGCTACATCTTTAATTTATCCAAAGAACTTAAATGCTTTAATTACAGCCGGATGCGTTTGGTTACCAAAAGCGGACAGGGTGATAATTGGAAGCAGGCGATAATTGGAGCGCGGCTGTTTTTCACGAAATGTGAAAGCTCAGTGAATCAAGCGCATGCTTCACACCGACAGCTAGCAACAGTTGAAGGCACATGCAGAGGTAGGTAATGCAAATCTGTTGGATACTGACCACTCATGAGGCTTCAAATGCAGCTACTGCCCTCTTGTGACTTTAAAAAAAAACCTCACTACATCAGGAGGTTGCTTACAGCCACAGCTTTTAATGCTGTAAGGTTTTTTGACATGGTGTTAAATGGAAACCCAAGGGGTACTTGCTTTTTAGGGGTGTCGCAAGGCGAGGCGATTGACAAGATTGGGTCTAAGAGTATGAGAAAACAAAAGTACAATGGAAATTTTGCAGTCCACAAGAAATCTTGTCACAATTTAATCTCGCGAGATCTTGTGACACCGTGGGCTGACTTGGTGGTTCATTGTGTTTTTAATTGGGGTATTTAATATGAAAGAATGCAAGAGGCGAAAAAGGAAAATGAGCTGGAAATGTGAAACAAGAGCTCAGCGCGTCCCGTTAAAGGTAATATTTAACGGGTTGGGTCAAAGAAATGGAGTCGAGCCCCCATTTACTTCATTGTTTCACATGCACTAATATTCTTCTCATTTGGTCAGCATAATGAAACTATCCAAGCAGAACCGCAATCAAACATTTAATAGTCTGCGGCTCACTCGACGTGAAGTGGTGTCTAATAGCGCAACGGCGCTCTTTTGCCATTACATACTGTATGAAAACCTGCCCCCCCTCTCCTAAAACATAGAGTGCTGTTATTAAACATCACTCCGCCATTACTCCTCTGCTGTCTAATCAATGTCAACTTAGTGAAACGTACAGTTAAAGTCACCCGTTGGGGGGGAGGCTATACTGCCGCATCCTGAGGCCCGATTTAAATGTATTTGTTGACGACTCATTGATTTTCTTTTTTCCCCTGCTCCCATTAGGAGGTAAGATGTCTCTTTAAATTGAATATATGGCACAGATCACGCTGAAGTTTTGCACCTGGCCCTGTGTAATTACCGCCCTGCACGGGGATTGCTGTAATATCGATATGGTTATTGTGAAAAGCTTAATTGATTGGCTTACTGACCTTTGCCTCAACTCGGCAACAATCACTTCAGAAGACAAGATGCTGTTTATTTTCCTAGTAAGATCAATGAGAATGAAGAATGAGCTGGCTGGCGACACACGTGTGAGTAGACACCCATGTCCCAATGCAGACTTCAGACAGGAATGCACCGGAGTCAGCCATGTTTTTATTTAGCCGCGGTGTGTTGTCGGAGGCATCATTAGTGCCAAAAAATGTCAGCATAGTCGTCCTCACATGAACACAAACAACCAAAGGCAACGCTCTGTCTGCAAGAAAAATGTTGCGGCGATGAGGAAATGAGGTTTACCCAAAGCCTTTTTGAACACCCAGTGCAATTCTTCCACTTTCAAGGTTAAAAAGAAGTTCTGTGACTTTTGGCACCAAAAGGAAAGCCAGACGGCAGTCAAGGTGGCTCTGATGTCACAAAACATGTTTTTGGTTCCATCGAAACAAAGACAAAATATCACAGGCGTGTCTCACAGGGTAATGCGACCTTGTTTCTCAAGGTCTGCTTCATTTTGACATCATCATGTTCTGTAAAAACACTTTCTGGACCCCAAAGGTAAGCTTTTTTTCTTGTCATCTCCTGCCAAGCACAAATATGTTCTAGTATGAAAGTGTGCAAAGACGTCATGTCCTATCTGGGTTATAAATGTTTGTTTCAGGCTGTCCTGTGAACAAACAAACACATAAATCAGTGCCTAGAAGGAATGATACCAGGGGTGTCACAAGAAATCACGAGAATAAAACGTGAAGAGTTCTAGTTCAGAAAAAAACCTGTTTCATGATAAATGAATCACACAATTATTTCGCCAGCCTCCATATATTGTCAGGTTTTCCCCTTTTGCCGCCTCCAAACAGGAAGGAAGAGGCCTACCTCTTTGCTTAATAAAACAAAGTATTTCGTAGAACAACGTCGAACAGAGTGAGACCATGTCAGTCATACTTTCGCTTTGTCTCTGTCGGGCAAAGAGTGGAGCTTCGTGTGAAGCAATGCAAGGTAACAAAGTCAGGAGGGAAAAAGATGCGTGCACAGCCCTCATGAGCAAAGTGAGCCCAGCAATACGTATGCCTATTTTATATGAGAGTGGTGGCAACATAAGAGCAACAAAACAAACGTTCCCATCTCAAACACATCCACCTGACATAGTTTTCCCATGTGAGAGTCAATACTCACTGAGACATTTGGTCAGCAAAGTAAATACAAACTGAACGGTGCACAATGGTGTGCAGCTGTGCGTTCACAGAAAGTCTTTCCAAAGGAAATGCTGCTCTTTAATACGGTTGTAAAAGCCAGCAGTTGAAGAAATGCTGCAAACGTTTGAAAGACCGTACAAATTGTGTGTGTGAGAATATACATAGTCACAAATGACAATTTCATACTTTACAGAGTGAAAGACGACATATTTAAATAAATATTGCCTTCTTGTGATATATTAATAAATATTATTGCATATTATTATAACATTATATCGTTTAGTGTCGCACAATTAACTTTTTAAAACGGGTTAGGCTTAGGTTTTGTGACGTGGTTAAATGAAAAAAGTGTGTACAGTCATATTTGTTTGTTGCACTTTTTTTTTTAAAGATTATTTTAAAATGTCATCTTGTCTCGTTCTCATTGACCCAATCTCGTATGACGTCATGAGTTGGGTGTCTGGTGACACCCCGAAATGACACCACATCCAGTCTAAACTAATGCAGCCACTGAGTTTTGAGTAGGAGTGTCACGAGACACCCAGCTCACGGGATGACGCATGAGATTGGGTCCTCGAGAATCAGATAAAACAAGATTTTAACACTAATTTGGACAAATTCAGCATATTGGCTCATTTGAGTTGATGGGCCCACTTTGCCCATTATGAATATTCCCATACTGGGGGCTGTGGCATTTGGCTTTGCTATCGTCTTTTTTCCTCCTAATTTTTAGTATATTACTTTGCATTGCTCCTCACGAAGGTTCCTTTGCAGCACTGTGGGTGTGTGTATATACTGGCAGCCCCTCCTCCCCCCACAGAGGGACTGTATGATTGGTGAGATCTCACGCTATTGTTCTATATAGCAGGTATTTACTAACCAATGCACAGAGTGAACTCTCCTCCCGCCTCTTCGAAGGTGAAACACGAGTGTGCATGTGCCAGCATATGGAGGCGCCAAAATTATTCTGTGATAAATAAATAATTTATTATCTCAAGACCTGTTTTTTCTTGTCACATTTTAACCTGGCAAGATCTTGTGCCACGCCTAGTTTTGAGTAATGCTGCTGACAGACACATTAGTGAAAACAACGGCAAAGGTAAGATGCTCAGGCTAACCAGTAAACCTTCCCATTTAGTTTTTGAACCAAGTCGTATTTACACCGCTCTGTAATCCGGATTAAGTAACCAGGATTAGAAATGACGGCCCGTCTCCACTTACAAGCGTCCAATCTAGTAAGGATTCAGCCCTGTTCATCCCGACTTCATGTCGTCAAGACCTTTTAATGTTTTTAATAAGGGGCCCAATTTACAGCCGGCAGCATCCACTTGACATGTAATTATTTTAGGATTTCGCCGTTGTAAATCCACAAATCTATTTGGGCTCGTTGAGTGCTAAATCATGGCCGGTCACATGAAATCAATTTCAGCCTTAATTATCAACTGCAGTTGAGCGCCTTTAGACTTTGTGCTGCCTTTTGGAGAACCTGTGAACCCGAGCTCTCCTGCAAGATACCCTAAAAGTGACCTCTCAGCCGAGCAGCGGCATTATTGCTTTAAGATTAAGATCCTTGGCTGCCATCCTCTGCACACCTGCGACCGACTCTCGGCCCTGCTCCAGAAATTGTGTCGCCTCCGACCACAGAGTAACATTTATCTATAATGGAGGCAGCTTGGAGGGGCGGCGGTAAGGAAGGGGATGAAGGGGGGTTGTTAACAAGGAAAAGGGTGAATGAAGTGTGTGTGTGTGGAGGGGACATGGATGGGTGTAGGAGATGGTGAGAGCATGTATGAGTATTTAGCTGTGAGGCTGGAGAGAAAAGGGGAGAGGAAAACTGCCTGGGGATTTTTTTTTTCTTCAACACTTGCTCTCTAGAGAATTCTGACCTTGAGGTTGTTAATTGCGCTCTCCAAAGTTTCCTCCGCCGGTGATTTACCAAGAAAATGTCTGGCTGTTTGATGGCTCTCTAGGTCCCTTGTTACCCAGACGCTATACGTCTCCTGCCTCACTGTGAGCTCTTCGAGTACCTGAAGGCACTTTGATATGTTAGTGGAGATGTACGAAATGACACATGACACATTATTACCAAGTATATTGCACAACACAGCAGCAACAGAACTAATGTTGTAATAGCGGTGAGGGGCAAACTGCTCAACCAGCAGCTGATGACGTTGTACAATATTATTATTATTTCAGCTTTAGATTCACTCTAATAACTAAATAACAAAAAAATGATGGCTGTTTTGTGGTTGGCAATGGCCTACTATTAGTCCAAAGATATTGACAAACAAGTTATATGCATTATTCCTGTCACTAGGCATCAGTAATGTTATGAGACACTGCATGGGGACTGGCTACTGAGCCAGCAGAGCCGAGCCAACATTCCATGGCTGAGAGAGTGAAAACAAGGTCTCCTCTCATTTGCGTGGGGAAGTGGTAAGTTTTTGGCTTTGTCCTTCCCCACCCCGTTTATAACACTTTCTTCAGTTTAGAAGTTCATTGGAGAGACTAACGAGTTCCGTTCCAGTTCTCCCGGGATTGTTGAAATGTTTTTATTTTTGTTCTTGGTTTCCACGCCCACTTCACCGACCAGTAGAAACAGTCCCAAACACCAACGAAAAAGAAGCCGGCGACCACCAACGAGTGACCACCAGTTTCATCATTTGCACGGAAAATTTCTGTTAGCAACAGTCAAGGGATCTTCTCAACTCACACATCACACTTCTGGCCTTCACAACAAGAGCACTTTTGGTTATATCCTGTTTCTCTGTGTCAAAAAAAATAGCTGACACCAACATTGACAACAAACAGACTTTACTATTTTTCAAAAGTTCTTTGTGAACGTGTACTCCCGTAAAAAGAAACCTCATAACATTTATTTTCAAGCTGAATGGTTTGGTATGTATATGCTGGTTGGAAATAGCCCTGTAAAAAAGTCATAGCAAAGTTGCTAAAACCAGTTCATTGTCATTAAACAATTCTTGGAGAAGTTGAGACATTTCATCCCAAAAGGACTGTGGTTAGCACTCTCATTTAAACCTTTACGGCCCTGCTTCTTAAAAGCTTCAGAATCGAGAATCGCCAGGAACTGGAATCGAAACGAGGGATCAGAACTGGAACCAGAATAGTTTAAATTCAAACGCCGCCAAACCCTATTTGTTAAAAACAACAGTACGCCACATGTAACACACATTAGTTTCATGTCAACATTTTGAAGCGCATACAGAGGTAGACAAAGGTGTTGGTGTCTTGACCATTCATGCTACCAAACTACCATCTTGTGGTGTTCATTTTTAGGTTTTTTACCATTGGAATGTCTGAGGTTAATTGAATAGAACCTGGTACATTACAGTAGCCTGTCATGAAGGAAACCCTCTTAATTTATTTGATTGATTTGCACATTCTGTAGATTTTTCAGATGCCTGCACACGGAAGAAGTTAAGCACTGAGCACTCGATGGGCATAAAAAAAGCTCAAATGTGAAGCAGGAGTTCAGAACGGTGATTGACTTTAGCTGAATGACATTTTTTCCTGTGTAACACTGTATTGACTATTGTTGTGTTTCTTGACATCACATCTACTTCCTGAGCTCGGAATCAATAGGTCCCGTTTCTTGATTGATCGACTTTGTACACTGCCCCAACTCCCAAACGCCCCGAGAAATAGCTTCCTTTATGAAAGTCGCTGCGTCTGGAGACACAAACTGCTTAATGTGGTGGATTTCTGATTTGGTTTACAGCGTGTTTGTCGGCTTTTACCTGAAGGCCCGGGCATCTTCGCGGCCTCGGCCAGCTGCTCGGGCCACCTTCTTGCTGCAAAGGAAAGGGCTTATGTTTTCCCGACGCAGGAAGCAGCCAATTGTAACTGGAGCTGGAAGGGCTAGAGGGAGAGAGAGAGTGCGGTGGAAACAAATGGCTTAGCTTTTGACAAATCGCGTCGTGGAGACTAATTGCTAGCGGGGGAAGTGAAGTATAACCTCGGTTTTGAAGAGGGGAGAAATCAAGAGAGTGCTTTGCGTATTGTTGCCAAAGCTCCAAAACAACCCATTTTAAGAAATGCTCTGCTCCTCAGCTGACAAACTCCTGTTTGGTTATGTTGCCGCACATAACGGTGTGTTTTTTCCGGTTTTCACGTCGGCAATCGATACCGTGGAAGTTTTTATTTGTTTTAGGTCACCGTTGACAACGCTGAAGCAAAATCTGCGCCTGTGCCAAAACAAACCCCCTCACGTTAACTGTTATTGTTGACCATGTTTATTGCTGATTAGCGCTGCACAGATCTGAATGCATCGGCCAAGTCTAGCCATGGATGAGGGCCAACGACCGGCTATCCTGTGCCACGAGAGGCCCAGAAGGGGAAGGAGATTGGCTCTCTTCTGTTCTGTTCTTTAATGACGTGACATGGCTTTTTAGATCGGTTTATTTCATCTGTCATCAAATTGAGGTCTGCTTTTGAGGCTCTTTCATACCATTTCGAGTCCCTTTTGGTTTTCTCCATTTTTGTGGCGTATTAGGAGAATGAAGAACGTAGTCGGTGTTTGCCAAAGAAAGTTGTTTTTCTCTGGCGATGGTTATCTGTACACAAATCTGCTTCCTTTTTTCTGCTCCCAATTATCTGATTAAATGACAAGGTTTCCCCCGCAACTATTTACTCGACCAAACCAGAGAAATGTTGACTCAACTATTCCTACACCCGATATGATCTGCCCACGGCTAAAAATATCCAAAAATGTGCTTTTATTTATACGGCACAAATGACTTCAGTGCTCCTAATATCAGGGGAGGTCTTGTTTTTGGCCTAAACAACATGCAATTGGTTTGTTTTGTGTACAAATGGAACTTGTATGACCTTAACTAGCACTAATCTGCATATTTAACTAACTCTAGTTCCACTAAGACTTAGCCGGCCGTTGACTCAACCCAACATTTCTGTGATGTTTTTACGATTTTAGTCTATTATGGCCCCGACAAGATGGAATTGGTTTGTTTTACATACAAATGGGGCTTTTATTACCTCAACAAGCACTCACTTGCATAGTTACGTCGGAGTCGACTCAACCCGTGTGATGTTTTTGTGATTGCAATCTGTCCTTTTACTATGACTAATGCAAGCTTTCCTGTGGGCTTTCAATCATATCAGGACACCAGGTGCATGCGTAGCGTCAGTCAGATTTCTAAATCTATTCCATGGAATGTGAAGCAACCAGTGGAAACGTTTTAAAATTGGAGCGCTGTGATGTCATTTCTTTCAGTGACGCTCACACCCTGTGCATTGTTGTGTAATCATATGCCGTCTCAACCCTCCCACTTTCAGGCTATAGCACAACTGAGAATATTGTGGTAAAATGACATCTTTATTGTGGTAGAAAGCAGTAAATGCAGACGAGATGTCCAAACCGGCTAAGACCTAAAGGGGCTCAATGTGCTTTTGCTTGCTTTTTTTAGGATGAAAGCAGCTGCTGAAGCCATTGCCTGCATGGATTACTTAAATATCGTATCACTCATTTGGCTTGCTCCAACTTAGGGACATCAGCCAGGGACAAGTGCCTTGTAGAAGGAAATTTAAATCCGTCCAACCGCTTTTGGTTCAAGGCTGGAAGACCGCAACAAGTTTGGGTCGCGTTGAATCCCTGGCCTCAGATACTATCGTTGAGTATTCATGGACACGCTTCTCCTCGCTGTTTACCTCTGCCCAGGATTTATTGCCCGTCGGCGGCCGACGCGGTCAAAATAGTAGAGTATGAAGCACAAAGTCTGGAGCCAAAGGCTTGAGGTGATTTTGTCCCCCCCTCCTTCTGAAACATAAGCCTTTAAATATTGACTCTTGGGGAATTTTGAGGATACAAAGACAGACTACTCGTAAACCGATTGAAACATTACGTTTTTATGCGCCTTTTAGCTGCAGTAGCTTATTGCCAATGCACAACAACTGTTGCTTCTTTTGTTTTTACTCTACCTGCATCTGGTCTGCCGCTCACTCACAGTTGATCAACATTTAGTTGTCCTTTTTGCCTCTGTTTGCCTCTGAGATGACCCAAATCATTTTATATGCAAATTCCTTAATCAATCGGGCTGATTGTCGGCGAGCTTGGATCTAAGCGCTTGGCCCGAGATCAGTTGCGCTATACTGGACCGTGTACATCTGGCTGCTGCAAATCTCTCTGCGCCTAAGTGGGACATTTTTCCACATTTTCCCCATTGGAGGCTTTGCTGTAGATCCAAGTAGCCACAACTCTATCTGCAGATGTGACCGATCGCGTGTTAGGTGTTGCCCATTGCAAGCCATGAGCAATCATTCGTTGTGTTTGCCGTTATTACTGCTGTAAATAAACACGACACAGGTTTCTTAGGTTGACCGCGGCGTGACTCAGTGTGTCGGCCTGTCAGCAGCAGTGTTATGAATCAATCCCAAGGCCCTGCTGTAAACATCACCGACATGCTAATTTGTCCTACAATGCGCTTTTTGTGTCTGTAAGGAGGCTCCGTGTGTAAGCATTGCCTGCTCGCTATCTATAATGCATAATGCCGGGCCCGGGTGCCTGTATTTATGTGATACCGCGCACCACAGGGCTCACTGTTCTTCCACACTAATCCATAGTCCCGGGCTGTAATGGACTGACGGCCCAAAGTGCTGCGCCAAGAGAAAAAGCTTGATTGATTCTATTGACAGGCGTGCATTACGGCCATCCGCGGTATATATACGAGGTGGTCCTAATTGACGGCGCTCTCGCACATTGTCTCCTAACCATTGCGCTAATGAGGGGGCCGACTAAGTTGGGCCTAAGCGTCGTAAACCCGCTGCTGTCCCAGGGAGGACTTTACCCCTATCTGGACATCAGATATCGGTAACATGTAAATCACTATTTACTAAGATCTTGCATCACAAGGTCTCGCGAGATTAAAAGGGGACAAAATTCATAAAAAACTTGGGACAATAATACATGAATTCATTAATCACGCAAATGAAAATGAACTATAATAATCATCATCCTTTTGCCAGCCACAATAAATTGCCACATGGATGCGTTTTCCTTGTCTCCTGCCACCAAACAGGCAGCAAAGAGGGATCACTCTGTGCCTCGGACCCCCTCCGTATACGTATACATATACATATACGTATATATATATATATGTATATATATATATATATGTGTATATGTATATGTATATATATATATGTATATATATATATATATGTATATATGTATATGTATACGTATATATATATATATATACGTATATGTATATGTGTATATATATATTTAAAACAGGTCCTAACATTTCTTCAGTTGGTGACCCAAAAGGCCAAGCAATATGCCACTCACCAGCCCGAAAGAAGTGCACCCTGTACATTTTTCCAGATTAAGGGCGTCCCTTCAGAAGGCTGGGTCGACCTGTCTGGTTTGGAATATTGCTGAATTATTGATGGCCACCCGCCCCAGCTGTCTTTTATTAATTATAACGGAGGAGATGTACTAATTAAGCGTGCGGCGTTCGGGTGTCATAATTGTGGCCTTGTTTTAATTTGAGTGCCGCTCATCAATTTTATCACGGCTTAGCAGGACCGGTGCCGCGATGATGGAGGGGGTGGGTGAGGACAAAGTGGGGTGGACACCCCCCCCCCCCCCCCCCCACACACACACCCCGTGTGGCGTGTAGCTCCACTCGGTCTAATATCCATCATTAGCTATCAATCACAGCTGGCTTCTTCGACAGCATGATGGACTTCCTTTCTTTGTTCATTGAAGGAACGTATAGATACGTGTGAATTGAACTGAAAGATACGAGTGCATCGCTTCCTATCTAATGAGCTGCGACTCAGAAGCCAGAAGTTAATGTTTTATTTGCTTAGCTTGTCTCATGGTGACCCACATTTAAAGACTATTTTATGGTTTGCTATCACTGCCCCAAGGGATTCTTCTGGTCTTGGAAAAAAGTGGGAAAGAGACCTTCACCTTCAGTTGGCTTGTTTCGTTTGCATGCAAACCTTGAGTCCATGTACTCTAATTTCAATGTTGGTTTTTAAGGCACATTAACATCTTTTTTTTTATATGCTTAATGGATCAGCTGAAATACATTGTTCACTCTCTGGAGACTTTTTTTTTTGGTATGTGGAACATCAGCCGAGCATTTCATTCGCCTTCTGCTCCTACTTATGCATAGATGATCTTTTTGGCGCTGGAGGGAAGATAATGCAGTTAGCGTGGAGGGGTGTAATTTCATCTAAGAGGCCGCAAATGACGGCGATAATCATGCCGCTAATGCACAGCTTTGTTGCGTTCTTTCCGAAACTTAATTTCATCAAGGAAGCGACAAAGCAACTCGACAGTTTTTGTTTAATCACGAGCCATTAATAAAGCAGACGTTCACTTGAAAGCACGCAACAGTTGTCCTCCCAAAAATATAAAGAAGACTAGGAGTAAAGCCATAAAGTTAATTGAAAGTTTGCCGTCTGTTAGGCTGACATGTAAGAAGCATCTGCTGGCCCAGATCGACATAAATTCCTCCATAAAGATGACAAGAGAGGCATATCCTTTTACTTTGCCGTCCAATAAGAGGCCGTCTATCCAAAGATCTAAAGCAGCAAGCGGGCAGCCGACCAGAACTGTAAATAAGAACCCCGGCGCTCCCAAAAGAAAATTTAAAGGGCAATCCATCATGTGCTGGCTTTGCAGCTCATACATATCATGAAGTGTACGGCTGCTTAACAAAGAAACAAGGAGCTTCTATTGAAAAAGGAGGATCTTTATTAGTATGGGTGCTTCACAGCAGATGACCTATCTTTGCTAAACTCTCTTCAATCAATTAATTGCTTTGTTTGTTGTAAGGTTGTGCCGGATAACGCTCTTTCACCCTTAAAGCTGTTCCATTGTTCCTTCCTTTTGTTCCTCCGTCATTAGGCTCATCGGCGTCACCTGCGACGGGGCCTGCCAAAGACAATGACGCGCTCTCCTTGCAGGCAGAGGTTAATTCCTCGTCACGCCGCTTATCTCGCACTTGCCTCTTATCGCTACACGGAGGGGATAAATGTTCCCTGGGAAGGAAAAATGTGGAATTTAAGAGACAGCTGGCACCCTCGCCTCTCGCCAACCCTTGTCTACCAGGAGGGTTCCGTTTCACTTTGGCACCGCCTTCCCGTTGCGGCGTAAACAACAGGAGTCCTCATCTTCTGTTGACGGGTTTATTATTGTTTTGATTCAGGCTCCACTCGCTGAACTTGACTCCAGTTAGAGCAGGACGTTGTGTGTGTGTGTGTGCGTGTGTGTGTGCGCGCACACAGTGATTATAGGGGTTTGGATCGGACTTCACTGCAATGTCCTGCCAAAGTCGAAAGCCGAGAGCCGAACTTTGTGTTTAGTTGTGTGAACGTGTGTGTGGTACATCTGACAGGAGCTCAAAATGGATGTGTTTACCAGGGGGCTTCACTCGTTCCCTCTCAGGCTGTCAAAGAGACCTCTGCTATTCTCTTTCTAACAGGAGGCTCGACACAGAGTAAACACAACACTGCCGATTGCGGCACATGCGTGATCCATTTTCCTCCTACTTTTGGACCAGAACGAGACACAATGCAACTGTTTTTATCACCATTAACAAGGTGATACTAAAAATGACTGCCCGGGACAACTTGCATGACTAGGACAGTGCTGGAAGTGTAGTGATTCTTTTTAACGATTCGATTTGCGGTTGCCAATTCGATTTTCCCGATATTGGTTCATTTAGAACGATACAATCCAAAACTATTCAGTAACTTTTTAGCCAAAAATTCAACCAGTCTGACTGTTAAATTAATACCTGGATACTGGCCCGTGCAGGTGAGGTTTCCTAGATTTCTGGTATACATGAGTTATGTATATAATGACCGCAGGATTCGGTCCCTGCTTTTTGCAGATGATGTGGTCCTGTTGGGTTCATTGAGCCGTGACATTCAACTTTTACTGAATCGGTTCGCAGCTGAGTGTGAATTGGCTGGGATGAGAATCAGCACCTCCAAGTCCGAGTCCATGGTTCTCGCCCGGGAAAGGGTGGAGGGCCATCTCCGAGTTGGGGATGAGGTCCTGCCTCAAGTGGAGGAGTTTAAGTACCTCGGGGTCTTGCTCACGAGTGATGGAAGGATGGAACGCAAGATGGACAGGCGGATTAGTGCAGCGTCCGCAGTGATGCGGACTCTGCACCGGTCTGTCGTGGTGAAAAGAGAGCTGAGCCGAAAGGCAAAGCTCTCGATTTACCGGTCGATCTACGTTCCTACACTCACCTATGGTCATGAGCTTTGGGTAGTGACCGAAAGGACAAGATTGTGGGTACAAGCGACCGAAATGAGTTTTCTCCGCAGGGTGACTGGGCTCTCCCTTAGAGATAGGGTGAGAAGCACTGTCATCCGGGAGAGACTCAGAGTAGAACCTCTGCATCGAGAGGAGCCAGATGAGGTGGCTCGGGCATCTGGTGAGGATGCCCCCCGGACGCCTCTCTGGGGAGGTGTTCAGGCCACGTCCAACAGGAAGGAGGCCTCGGGGAAGACTCAGGACACGCTGGAGTGACTATGTCTCACGGCTGGGCTGGGATTGCCTCGGCATCCGCCGGGAAGAGCTAGACGAAGTGGCCGGGGAGAGGGAAGTCTGGGCTTCTCTGCTTAGGTTGCTGCCCCCTCGACCCGACCTTGGATAAGCGGAAGAAAATGATGGATAGACACATACTTGCATATACAAACATATATATTAGGCCTTCCCCTTTGGCCCTTGCCTCAATAGTAGTTTCTTATTAATATAATATGTATTATTAGAAAACCAAATGGCAAGGACTAAGTCCAGCTTTGTACCTTCTGCATGTTGAAGATAGTCTCTCCAGAAGGGAATCACCGCTTCCTGTGCAACTTTCTTATTGCTCCTATCTGGTGTCAGGCGAATGGTGAAAAGATCATCTAGCTGGTCAGCAGTCAGGGTGCTTGGCTTATAGCAGAACAGGGGGCGAAAACTAGATGTTTCCGGATTTTCTCTAGAACCCCTATAGTTTTCAGTCCTTCACTAAATCTGTAAAAAGAAAAAATGAGAAAAAAACATGTTTTTCAAAATTACTTGTTCCAGCTTAACCTCTACATTGTCAATTTGTTCTGTAAACTTAGTCTATGTTGCTTGGTGAGTAAAATTCTATTCCATATTCTGATCACACTGACTGTTTACACTGAATACCAAAATTACTGAAATGGACCTTGAACCCTGTGGATGACCTGAAACATAACAATGTCTTGCACCAGCAGATCCCTGTCGCTGATAGGCCTCAGACACCCTGCATTAGCCAAGTAGTCAAGCAGAGGTGCCTTTGGCTTCTAAAGGTCCTCAATGGTTGTGCTTTCAGATACCTGGCATCACAAGGGGCAGCATATCAACTTGTTTTAGAAACTAGTCGTCAGTTAATAACTAATTGTGAAGGGCTAACCATTTAGTCACCATAATGAATTAAATAGACAGATAGATGGATAGATAGACAGATACTTTATTGATCCATGAGGGGAAGTTCAGGACAGAATAGAAATGAGCAGAATGTGACACAAACATTAAGAACATCTCACTTGATCAGGCAGTCCTCGAAAAGTGAGTGACTGCGCATGAAGATGACAGCAACCAACACAACTGACTACTGATTAAAAAATCTTGGATACTGGGGGTCTATGTCACTGATTAAAAACACACTTTAATGACCAAATTTGTTGATTAAACTGTGGCAGAATTCAAACTACAACATGAAATACAGTAGTTCAGCACACAGTGGACTTGTTGTTCCTGACGTTGATGAAGAGAGTTGCAACTGACCTTTTTGACTTTTTCCAAGAGGTCTGTATCAGCTATGTCTTCTAGGACTGGATTTGCTGAACCATCAACCAGTTGGGAAAATACTACTGGTGACAGAAAGTTTGGGGGGGGGCACCATGTACTAAACTTTCTGCGATGGCTCTGCCTGCTATGTAGTACCAGTCCTCTCTTAGAGCTACAAAACAACAGAGGAAAGAGGAAGAAGAAAAGAAGAACACAGTCGATTATACCAAATTAAATTATTAATCAGTCCAAAATACATATAAAGGTCCGGATACAAAATTATTTTATTATTGTTTGAAAAAAGCAGGGATACTGTAAGTGATGTTTTCTTTTCCGTCAAACAGGGAGGACGTTGCAATGCTTTCCATTAGTAGCCTTAAGAATTCCCTCCTTGGACCTCCTACATCAACTCCTTCCTCATTTTTTCCCACGTTGTCAGAGAATTTTACAGACATCATCAACTTGGGCTCATAGGACAACCTCTTGAATCCCCGAATGGCTCCCTCCCAGACAGCAGGTCTATTTATGGTAAATCTACACCGCTGATTTGCATTGATTTTGCTGGCCAGTTCCATCAGTATCTTCTTAAGTGGAACATTTTCTACACTATGAAAAGAAACACAAAAACAATTATCAGAAGTGCAGTGATGTGACATCATTTTAAACAACCCGTACTTTGTGAAACTGCTGCCTATAACCATGCAATTACTTTAAAACATTTTATTACACAAGTAATAAAACTAGCCACCTATGTTTAAGCCATTAATTGTTAAATTACCCATATCTTAACATCATGTACGGACTAAACAGTCTACATATCAATGATCAGGTTGTTCCTATTTCTCAAACTCATAATTTACGTGCACTACAGCAATTGCATGCTGTAATGCTTCATCTACAGAACTATCCTCAGAAATGGTAGCCACAAGTGTTAAATAAGAAGAGTAGTTGTCCTCATCAAGACTGCTTGCTTCCTTATTATGTCTTTCAAAGCAGTCTGGACAACTGATGCCTCTTGTACTATTTATGCCAGGACTACTTGTGGCAGGAATACCATCATTGAGAAAATGTTAAAGAAATTATTTGAAGAAAAAAAATCCTTTACCTGACATCTTCTGGAATACGTTCACCAAATCCAGCCCTGATATGTTGTATTGCAATGTGGTGGTCCCAGACCTTCTGAAACTCAAAGGCATTGAGGTTGTGCCCATATTTGTGTAGCCATACATTTGTTCCTTGTTTGCAGACAATTCCCCATGATGGAGTGGGAAGTAGTATCACATCTTTGTTGAAATGGTCATGCTGCTGTGCACAAGCTCTGAAATAATAAAAAACATCTTACTTCACGTAAAGTGTCAGTGCAAGTCAAGCTGCCACAACTTATACAACTCAGGACCCATGGCAGCAGCAGCGCATCATGTACAACTGGGTAAACAATGAAGCATCAGATACTTTAATAATAAAAGTAATAATAACAACAATAATAACAAGGCAAGTCAGACAACAACTGTATCCCATACTGACACTCGCGTGTGCTTCACCTATAAGAACAGAAAAACTTTATAACGCGGTATGGAGGTTCGGCCAGCAGCTGGCTGCGGCAGGCTGCTGCGGCCACAAGATGGAAATAGCGTTGTAAGGCAACTCGCCACCGTGTGACTGTTGGGCGGTTGTGGTTGCATTAGACAATGTTGGAACGGTCTCTACCGACGCTGAGATGTTGTTTAACAGGCCGGCAGCTTTGCTTATGCCACCCGAGAGATGCCATGCGCTCTCCACCTTCTCCTCTGAACTGCCCGCCTTCCGGCAACACTGAAACGACTTCCGGTTACAGTGAAATCTTAGTAGTGTGTGTGAGAGCGTTTCAGTAGGTTGTGTGTGTGAGAGCATTTCAGTAGGTTGTGTGTGTGAGAGCGTTTCAGTAGGTTGTGTGTATGGTAATTCTGAATAATGTCCCAGACGGCCCCTCATGTCTCTCCCTCTCTCTCTTTCCCTCTCCCTCTTCAGGGTTTCCTCTCTTCCTTTGTCTCCTCGCTGCTGCAAGCTTTGGTGCTGCGTCTCTCTGTGTGTGTGTTAACCTGCCGCTAATGTATAGCCCGCGAGTCACATCCACGGGGACTGTGATACGTGTCACATTTTGGGTTGGTCAATGCCGCATATTCTGTAGCTTTGTTAAGTTAACGTACGGATGCAAAGCACGATGCATGGCGCACTCCCTCACACGTATCTGCGCGAATATGCTACTCCGCATCCTGCTTTGATCACCGCCTAAGTTTGTGTCGACGTCCTCGGCGCAGTCGCCTGGAATGGAAGGATGCGCGGCGTTGACTCAAAGCGGCAATTGTCGCATTAGCCGATTGTTGCATCACCTCCAGCTGCTCGTCGCTCACGAAGGAGCCGCAACTTATAGATGTTGATATTGTCAATTAGCTTTCACGTGTGACCTGGTTCCTCCCCCACAACTGCTTTAAGAGCATTGCTGTTTTTGATGTAGTTGAGCGTATTGATCCCTCTTCCGCTCCTCCAGATGGGACAAAGAAGCACCAGAGGTTCCTTTGTGTGGACTTGTTGACATAGCGAAGGTGGTTCCCTTACTCTCCCAGCACCCCCCTCCCCACCGGTGTCACATCCTCGTAGCACACGGCAGTAAATTAATCAGAGATGATGCTCGCCTGATAAAATAAAGCGTGGACTACTTTCCATTGCGGCTGGATAATATGAACATCGATAACAATCTGTATTTTTCTCATCGAATTAGAGTAAGATGTCAATCCAGGATTCAAAGGGACCTTTGGTTGTTGGCTTTTCCCAGTCCCCCCTTGGTGATTAGCTCAGTGGCTAAGACCATAGGCTAATACATTGGAGATGTGGTTTCACATCCCTGTTAGGTATTTTACTTAATCAACTTAAGTACGTTTGTCAGTCAAATCAATCAATCACTTGTTTGCTCAGTCTTTGGGTGGAGACAGGCTTTGCTACACATCTTAAACAAAAGCCATCAGGCGGTCAGCAGAAAGTTTCATTCCGTATTTCTTCAGCATTTGGGCTAACCTAGCGTGACGTCATTGTTAAAATGTGTCATCGTAGCTGGCATAGCGATGCTAGTGTTGTTAACACCTGTGCCCCCTCCTCCTAATGTTGGCGTGGAAAAACATAGCTCATTAGCATTAAAGCTACAGACACACAGTTGGACTTACTTCCCATTTGGCTGCAGTAGTAGGGCAGGGCTAAATGCACTGCAGCCTGATTGGTGGTGTGGGTCTGTGTGTGTTTTTGCCATCTGCCCGACCATTTAAAAACGTTTTTGGTCAAACCATCATAAAGGAAGTGTTTATCTCCTAACTGTGCTAAAAGGGCACACTTGGCGCGGTGGCTAAAAACACATCCCAGTCAAGTGTTTGTGTTTGCTACCTCTTAGGGGCAAAGTAAAGGTTAACAATGGCACGTAAACAATAAGAAGCAAGAGGAAAAAGAGAGCGAGGGGGAGAGAGGTGCAAGTCAAAGGCCTTTAGGTAAATGTTGAAGTGGCGGCTGATCCTTTGTCCTGCCTGGAGGCTGCGTGAAGCGATCGGAGCTGCTGATAGGCCCTTTATAATAATGCTCTCCATCAGCTTCCTCTCCAGAGGCTTTTGTGAGGACCTTTAGCAAACACACACACACACACACACACACGCACACACACACGCACACACACACACACACACACCAGGAAGTGTAATTGGGAAAAAGATGCCCCCTTCCTCCTCCTCCTCCAGTGTGTGTATCATCCTCCTGGAAAATGAGCGGCTTTAGGTGTGCGTCGGTCCGCTTAACTTACAGCTGAGGTGTTTAAAATCAAGCGTGGCATGTGTGTGTGTGCGTGTGTGTGCGTGCGTCGGTGTGTGTGTGTGCATGCTTGTGTGTGTGAGCTTGTGTTTGTGTGTGTTTTTCACAGCCTTTATCGGCAGGTCGCATGCATCCGGGGGCTAACGGCAAGAAGGTGCGGGGACGATATAGTGCCGCTCTGCCACTATTACCACCACTAAACACTGAAATGCTCATGAGGTTAAAGGTCACATGCCCTCATCGCTGGAGAGCAAAATTGGAGAAATGTGGGAATGAATGAATAAAACCCTTAATTAACCTCCCAGACGTCCTAATAAACCAGTAAGTAATTGCAAAATTACTGTTTGCATATCGGTCAGCTACGGTTATGCAAATGTCCGGGGGCTGGGGGCTGATTCAGTCTTGGGTCTGTTTGCCCAGCACTGTCCGTAACTGAATATAGATCAAGACTGGCCTTTTGTTTGCATGGCTGTATAAACATTTGATAACGGGTCTCAACATGGAGGCTGTGTAAAGTGACATCGTTCTGACCAAACAAAGTGACCTAAAAACCAATAACGGCCAGGGTCTCTAAATAGCTCTGGGTGAAAGAACAATGCTGTAATCGCTGTGGCTGTAGGCAGCCGACTGATCTTCATTCTTAACGCCACAGCTGCATTTCCATCGTGCGTGGTCAGCAGCCAGCGGGTTTTACACAAGTGTGTGCTTTACACACACCATAATCCTTGCAATCCTACCTCCACTCAGTGTTCTCAGCATCACTCGCTTGAGACGTGACTGTTTTGTTTGTTTTTTGTCAGAGTTGAGCTGTCGCTGTGTTAAAGCGGTATCTACATTTCCTCAAAGTTACTTAAGATTTTTCAAATCAAAGCACGATGGTTGCATATGACTTCTATTAAAACACAATTGTGCTCTGATTCGGACCTACTTTCTGCCTTCACACTCTAAGCATCATGGGAACCATAGTTCTTTTAGCGTAACCATGAAGCGATCTACAGTCTATTTTACATGTGACTTTACATAATTACTCATCAACCGAATTGATACTAGTAGTAGCAGCAGCAGCAGCTATCTGCTATCGTTATTTTAACGAATAATTTGTAATTTTTGTTTCAGTTAGTTATAAAATCTTTAAACATATATATATATATATATATTAGTGTATATAATTATTATACTGTATCATAAAATTAGTGGTTAGTTTGGTCTCAACTAATGTTGACAATAACAGTTAAATTAAAAGCTTTATTTGTCCAGTGGTATTTTTTCACTGTACATTTCAAAATATTTTAAAAAACAGGTTAAAATCTCATCTCATCTCGTCCTTGTAGACCCAATCTCCTGTATCTCATGAGACCCCTACTTGTTTATAAATGACCCTTTGTTCAAAGGGAGCTATGATTTTCCTTTCCACTTTCTCATGCACTCCAAATCATTAATCAAATTTAAAAGCAACAGATTTCAGAAATATGTTTACAAATAAGTTAACAATTAACATTGTCAACAACGGCTGGCTTGTTGTGCACATTGCAACATTTTTGGTAGAGATGCACAATATCTTCTCAAACTGTTACCAATAACCCATAACGTTGTGCTTCTCTAGACTGACCGACAACCCCCTACAAATCTACTTTTTAAAATTTAGACTTACCTGTAGTTTGTGCACACCTGGAGGTAAGAAGGACTGGAACAAATTTGGATTTGACCTAGTGTAGCTGTTGATTTGTCCTAATCGAATATCATGACATTACTACTACCACATCACTACTATCAGGAGAACCAGCCTGTAGAGCGGAGGCATCCACCTGCTGTGGCCCAGCAAGGTGACTGTATTCGGGCACGCTCTCCGAGCAGCTGGTGTGACTCCACGGAGGTCTCTGGCAAACCTTTTTGCACTTTTGAAATGGTCGCTGCGCTGGCGTTTTAGGTGGCTGATAAGGTGTTTTTGTGTGGTCGATGGGGATTTTTCCCCTCATAAAGCGTTTGTTACAGCATCCTTCCTCTTAAAGTGAATGTAGGTTTTCAAGTGAGATCAGGGGAAGTTGCGAAAGCAGTTAATGTCACAGGCAGAAAAAAAAGCGCTTGATTTACTCACCCGCACAGTACAGGAAATTTCGCCTTTTAAAATGATTGGTTATCTAAGCTAGATCGGCTTTACCGGCATGACGTCATAATTCCCTTATCTGGGCCTGTTAGCCGTCATGCACCTCTAGTGCAAACATAGATTCACACAATATTTTCTACCTTCAACAGCGGTCGGCTATATGTTTAAAAATATAAGCCCGGTTCGGTGGGATGGGTTTATAAGACCCTATCAAATGAGATGTTTTTGATCAGCCGCATTAAACCTGTGACATTCCTCAAGCTACTATAAAAACTGCAGGCGAGAAAGTGAGAGTGAGATGGGGCGGGGGGAGTGTTATATCCCCTTATATTTTCTTCCCAAGCCGCACGTGTTTAGCCTCATCATTTACTCGCTTCGGTGAGCCTCTTCTCTTTGTCTCACCCGCCGCCGTCATGTGGATCGAGCGTGCTTGTCGTAAATGGAGGAGAGTTTACGGCATTAGATGGAAGAAAGGTGGGGAGATATATAGGAGGCAATCGGGAGGGGGGGTGGTTGGGTTTTATTTACCAGGAATCCTCCACTAAAGGTCGTCATGACTCTCATTGACGCCGCCTTTGTTCGCAACCCTCAATGCACATAATGACACATAAAGCACAATAGCCGAACATGGAGCTGCAGTTAAACACCAGCACATACAGTAGGATGAAGTTTATGGACGCTACACTATCAGCGCTACCACCGCAGGCGCTTTTGACAGTTTTAGATCGACCTGAATCAATGTGGAATTAAATTGCTTTACCTCCGGAGAAGTCACCGCAAGAGATGTTGTCCTTCTCATTTTCTGTCATCTTTCACCATTGCGTGTTTTTGCTTCTCACCTTCTCCTCTAGAGGGCAAAGAGAAACCCCTTCATTGATGTGTTTTAGGTTATGCCAGAGGCAAGAACCCAACTAGGACCTCCAACATCCTACATGTAGGACTACCACATGTCTATTTGCCCCATAGGATGTAGCACGGCGGCACCCAAACCTATAGTGGAAATGTAGGGCATACTACTGAAGTGTGCGTACGTGCGCCAATCATTTCAAGGTAAAGCGCAGTGGAGAGAGCAGATGATCATTTCCCCCCTTATCTCGCTTGCTCAAAGGGGTTACGGCGCACGTGTGTGTGTATGTGAAATATAAAAACGAGGACATATATATTTATAGTACATCAACTTGACACCCACACACACATCCGCTAGCCTTGTCATTTCTTTGCAAACATACTAGTATACTCCTCCAGTTTGACATACACCAACCGTTCTTGCGATATGCATTTATTGTGACTTATTTAGGCCGTAGTGTAGAAGTTTAAACACTGTTTAAACACAATTGTTAATGTGCTATAAGCAGAAGCGCATGTAAAACAAATGGGAAGTACAGCAGGTGTGATCGCACTTTTAAACACAATTTGACCAGTAAGCTACTATACAAAATACTAGGGATGTCCCAATCCAATCTTCAGGTACCGTACCTCCGTAGCTCCCTCGCTGTGCCCGGACTCCTCTGTCATGGTGCTGGGAGCTCGCACAGGAAGTACCGCTCTAGTGCTGGTTGTTATATTCTAAGTCACACCACAAACGGATGTGTAAGCATGGCAAATGATTAGTATTGTAATGGCGGCTGAATAATTCCACTTTATTTGCATGTCAACACAGAGCACTCACTCCTTCGACAAGACTTTCTACTTCCTAGTTTCTTGTTCTGCGCACTTGACGCCAAACACCACTCCTGCTGAACACCACTCCCCTCTACAGCCCACACACTAAACACAACTTACACACCCAGTATGTGTAGTATTTTGCGTGTCCATTTTTTTCAATGTTATCTTTTATTGGATGGGCTTTTATTAAATTCAGCAATACTTTGGTTGGATTATTTTTAATTCTTTGAAGAACAATTTTAATAACCATATTCAATTCCACAAATTAAAGTTTGTAACAAATACATTTAATTTTTTTAAATGGATCGGTACCAGATTGGATCAGAAAACTCCATCCATCCATTTTCCTCCGCTTTCCGGGTCCGGGTTGCGGGGGCAGCAGCTTCAGTTGGGAAGTCCAGACTTCCCGGTCCCCAGCGACCTCTTCCAGCTCCATCGGGAGGACACCAAGGCGTTCCCAGGCCAGCTGTGAGACATAGTCCCTCCAGCGTGTCCTAGGTCTTCCCGGGGGCCTTTTCCCGACTGGGCATGCCCGAAACACCTCACCAGGGAGGCGCCCGGGAGGCATCCGGACTAGATGCCCGAGCCACCTCAACTGGCTCCTCTCGATGTGAAGGAGCAGCGGCTCTACTCTGAGCTCCTCCCGGATGGCCGAGCTTGTCACCCTCTCTCTTAGGGTGAGTCCAGCCACCCTACGGAGGAAACTCATTTCCGCCGCTTGTATTCGGGATCTCATTTTTTCGGTCATGATCCATAACTCATGACCATAGGTGAGGGTGGGAACGTAGATCGATCGGTAAACAGAGAGCTTTGCCTTCCGACTCAGCTCTCTCTTCACCACGACGGTCCGGTGCAGCATCTGCAGTAATGACCGATAAACACCGATCCGTCTGTCGATCTCACGCTCCAACCTTCCTTCACTCGTGAACAAGACCCCGAGATACTTGAACTCCTCCACCTGAGGCAAGACCTCACTCCCAACCCGGAGGATACAGTCCACCCGTGGATCAGAAAACTATTTTTAAAAAATCAGATTGTATTATTATGTGCAGGTCATCAAAGTACCGGACATAATTCAATAATTCATACAGTAAAGATAATCAAACATTATTTCTCAATAGTTGTGTACATAATCTAAGTGGTATTTGAGTCAAAAGAGCTATTTAGCTTTCATTGGACACGCAGTTCATGTATTTGTCCAGTTTGCATTTGATATCAAATATTACAAATAAACAAGAAATGAAAATGATTATGCAAAAGACAATGCAGCCAAAGTCAAGGCAACACAATAAAAAGGTTTCAGCAATGGGCACAGTTTCCACTACATTGTGAAATAAAAGTTTAAGAAACAGAATTGTAGAAAATGAGCATTTCTGTAGTGGAGTTCAGGATGATTCCCTTTTTTCCCTACATGCTGTAACAAGCCACTATGGATTACTTTTTTTTTTTAAGTAGATGTCGGCGTCTTACTGCTGAAAGTTGCATCTCAATGCGTAGCTTGAGATGTCTGTTCACCACTTTTCATCACTTGGCTGCGGGGGAGCACAAGCGAATTGGGAGTGGAGCAAATATCAGCTGACTGATGCCATGTGACATCGACCCACACAGCCTTTGCAGTCGACCGGTAGCTCGTGATTGACGAAATGGGAACCCCATTTTGTGTAGACACACCAAGTAATCTAATAAACATACCTGCACCATCTAGAGCAGTATTCATTCCACAATATGCTAGTTTGCAGTTTCTAATATTTTTGCTTGCTAAATAAAATAAGATAAGATGAGCTTAACAAAGGAACACCTACTTAATTCCAAATATGCTACACAATTACATTACAAAGTGAATTACATTGTTTGCACATGAGCAAGGGCAAATCGTGCATGTGACACACATTCTGGAGACTTGTTTTGCTGTAGCTGCTGGCTGGCAGTAGCGGCCTGTTGGCAGAAGTCGCTGAAAGGAAGCCACACACACACACACACTTGATTACAGGGTCTTTGGCCTGGTTCCCAGCTAATGTGCGCCACACCCTGTTGCTCTTGCTAGAGCAGGGTGTACACTATACAGTATGTTTCCTACTAGGACTACCAGTAGACGTTTCTAGATAATGTTGAATTTTAAACATTGTTGTCATAGGAGTACGCTTCAGAGCTTAGGGGTGCCACAGGGATCAATACTAAGTCCCATTCACTTGCCATTATACAGGTCTTGGCGGTAATTTTCCAATCAGTTTTAATTCCCTGGGCCCGGATGCCCGACTGGGGTTTATGGGTGGCGAAATGCCAGCGTCTTGCACTTTTATCGGGGTGACTGTACAGCTGGAGTTACAGCGAATGTGTCCGTGTTTGTGGGAATGGGAACGCTACCCGTGGCTCCAGGCCAGTGCATATGTTGTTATGACTGGGATGATGACACGGGTCTTTGATTATTCAAGTGTGTGTTTGGGTTTTCCAGAACACATGTACCCTCAAGATACCACACAAAAGTAGTGCTATTGTGAGTACCTGAAGGTGACATTGATCCAAATCATTAAATAAAACATCTGATCCCATATTGTTAGGATTTCTCCTAAACACAGTAGTTTTTTGTCCCGTTTCCAACCCTGAAACTGTGTTAATGAGAAAGGACCTATACTAGGAGCTTACATAAACCACCAAAGAAACACATAGTAGTCCAAGTTCCCAATCTTTGCTGTTAAGTTATGCCAATGTGCTTTGGAGGGGGGGAAAACTGGGCCATTAAAATCAACAGATGAGTGCAAAAGCAAGATTATTTTTAAGACCATCCTCTTCATGTGCACTTAAGCTCCCGGTTGCCAAACAACTGAATACTGTTGTGCTGATGTGATGGGCTTTTGCAGCCATGCAGCTGCTGGCAGCACCTGTCTAAACCTAGCATGCACCCTCATGTTTATCACAAGGCACACGTACGCTTTTGTCTCCTCACAGGAAATGGAAGTACTTTAACGTATCCTACACGCGGCTATGGTGAACGCAGCTTCATATCGGTTTGAGGGCCCTAATGACATGCGGGGAAGAAGGTCAAGGAGGATTCCACCTGTCAATCAACAGCAGCAGAGTCCTTCATGCAGATTACTTTTGGTGTGCCAAGCGGGGCGCAGAGATGAGATGACACGGCGGCAAAAATGACTTATAGGAGGAGACTTATAGCGGAGTTGTCATAGTCCAGTGGATGTAATAAACGAGTGAGACCTCCCCTTGCTATTCAGTATCACAGTGACAGGCCAAACCAAACACACACTGCGCACATCTTTCTCGCTCACATATTTCCCGCCCCACACAAGCATAACACCAAGAACCTTGCCGCGTGGGAGAGAAAAGTTAGCAAGAGGGAAGGCGGTCCGGCCGGGGCTGTAGGGAGGACAAGGATAAAGGGGACGGACTAGGGAGCGTAGGAGTGAAGTGTGTGCTTGGCAGCGGCGGCCCGGGTTTCTAGACTTTGGGAGAGGGGGGGGGGAATTCCTGCAATCCACCGCACCGTTCAGTTCAGCTGCCTTCATTAGGAATGATTGATCACTGTCGGGAGACTTGGAAAGTGAAGACACCTGGACATTTAAGGCTTGTTTGTGTGCACCAAGACTGACCCCCGCGTCCATTCAGTCCCAGGCAGAAATTGGCAAAACATCCACATAGGAAGGAAATTTTGTTTGCTTGTTGTTGCGATAAGATGGGCCACATGTCTTCCAGCCTCGCTGAGTTTGACCAGATATGCAAACAATATTCTTCTTGACTCGTTCCACAACTGAAACACCATTTTAGAGTTGTTGCTTGGCAGAGACTGTTTCTGCCGCATCACACCGCAGAGAATGGATTTGGAGATATGATACACTATTGACTGTGGGTGTCGCCAGATCTTGTGTGACGCACCCTTAATCAATGAGAGGTTCTGTTGACGTTCATTGCATTGGGCCAAGTGCCAAATTACAAGCACCCGCGATCACCGGTTCCGTTTCATAACACAGCTCATACGTAGAAGGGATTCGTGTTGACAATTTAGCAACATAGTATATAAATAAATAAATCTGTGTGCTTTTTCCCTCATGCATATATTCTGTAATTAATAACAAGCCATCAACAAAGGGGGTATGTGGGTATGAGCCCCATCTCCAGACCCAGTGTGCGTCTGAAAGCTGTTTAAAAAAAAAAAAAACTCCATAATGCGACCCAGCCCATGGCCAATGTTGCCCAGAAGGCAGAGCTTGAACACATGGCACATGGGTGTTCAAAGTGTGGCGCATGGGCCGTCTGTGGAACGTGGCTCATTGCAGAAATTAAACAAAAACCCAGCAAAAGTGGAAAAATAGAGCAAACACGAGCTTAATGTAGCTTAAAAAAAGCAAAAATGTTGATACCAGTAACCAATAAAAACACAAAGATTTGTCTTTGAATATGTGTGTAATTTTTTATTAGTTAGTTATAAAACTATGAAAGGACAGCTGGTCATCCGTGACATAAATATTATCGAATATGTATGTATTATTGTTGTTATTATTATATATTATGGTTTCTTTGGTCTCAAAAAATGTTGACAATACTGTTGTTGAGTGTCAATTTGTGGGCCACTAAATGTAATAAATGAAAACTTTTTTTTCCCCCCATTGTACAAAAAAGAATGTTAGTCTCGTTTTGTTCTTGTGGACTTGATTTTGTGCATCGTCTCGTGACACCCTTGCTAATGACAGAACAAAAACACGAGCAGTTGATTTATACCTGCTAATATTACCATACTCAATATGTAAAACTTAAGCAGTGTTTATATCACAGCCTCCCGCCTTTCCCCCCTTATATATTGCTTATCCAGATGTCGGGAGCGTGCGTCATAAAGTGCCGAATGACTTACTTGGTGGTGGCCGTGTGGGGGGACATGCAAGTGTTTTTTTTTTGTGTGCCTGCAGCAAAGAGAAGCACATTTCATTGGATCCCTTCAACCAGTAACTTTAACTCTTCTTTTTGTCTTTTCTACCGGCATGTGTTTTGCTTGAAACCGGACACTGCCAAAGTAGCGCCACACACCTTCTTCTCATCCAGAACCGTAGCTTGCCCCTTTTGTGATGCTTTAAAGTGAATGGTTTCCGCCTTAATAAGCATCACACTTGTTGTGTGTTAATTAGGAGAGATTATTATCTGATGTCTTTTTGTAAATGGAGTTTAGCAATAACTCAAAATGTAATCATAATATAAACAACATATATATATATTTTTTTTCATTTTCAGGTACGTTATCATGCCCTGCTCAAAAGCACTTTGTTTTATTGTATGGTCATCCCTGATTTATAGTGGTTAATTGGTTCCAAACCCGGCCGTGGTAAGTGAATTTCCTTATTTATAAATGGAATATTGTTGTAATAGGAAACCAGTGTACCACTTTCTAAATACGGCTTTTAACATTATTAGAGCTCTTTAGTCATGAAATAACACCCCTACAGTCACCTTTACTCTTCTATTACATTCTATTACAACACTTATGCTGCAGGGACTCTAGGCGGCCGCTAGTTTGCCAGTTTTTATGTCTGTTAAACTTAAGCTAAAAACCTCCGGGAGGAGAACTTTTTTCTCTCCACTCTATCATATCAGACATGCATGCCTGACTTCATGCAGCGTTAAGGTAATGTAATGTCTCATGAATGTGCCGCCTAGTGTCCGTAATAGTCCATATCACTTGTACTGTATTTCCATATGTTTGGAAGAATAATAGATCGTAGTCGAACACAAAACGGCAAACATTTATCAATAAATTCATTTTCGGAAAAACGGGATCGATAATTGAACCGCGATATTGAAAGGGACGACTATTTTTAACAAACATTTTTACTCACATTTTAAAAAGAAATATTGTAGCAAATGTCAACAATAAGTACACCTGGAATACTAAATAGTTATTGAATGTTAATAATACGTTATTTTAGCAATATTCTTACAGTTTAATTCAATAAAAACAAATTAATTATTGTGAGTGTACCTGTAACACTGTGTGATATGTATTTACTACCAATTATTTTATTTTACATTACACAATATACATAATATTTCATATTGAAGCTTGACTTGGGAGCTATTAGGAAACACAGCAAAAAGATACCAACAGTACCATATATGGTCTTGTGGCGGACATGTCAGCTTTGCAAATAAATACATCTGTGTGGAAAAAGTGTTTGATGTGTTGATGGGATATCAATGGTACATCAATTACAATTCTGCAGTTAACGACGCATTATTGCCGTAAACAAGCTTGATTGCTCCTCCCGCCGCCGCCGCAGATGATCGTGTTCCTTTTTAGGCGAGCCTCGCGGGGGTTACAAGATGTTTGATTGCGAATTCAGCCAAGACGCTTGGACGGGAACACGACACGCGCTCCCCGCACACGCGCTCCCCGCACACGCGCTGACGTATGAAAGCCATTTCTCCGAGTTGACTAACCGATCCATTAGGCGTCCCAGCACGTCTCGTGAGCGTTTGAGCGGCCTGGTGTTAATTACGCACAAGATAAGCACTTGGACGCCAACCTACTCGCTCTAATGACGAGCCGGCGTCGCCATCCCACTGCCGCTCGTACGTCACCGTCCTAATTATTGCGCCTCTAATGTGTTTCCCGAGATTTACTCGTACTTTTTCTGCCATAGCGTGATTATGGATCTATCCGGTTGCCATGGAAATGCACCGCAGCCTCCCAAGGTGACCAGGAAGTGTTTTTGTTTTAAACGACAACATAGGAGGAGGTTATGGGTAAAAGTGCACAAGCTGGTTGTTTAGATTTATGAGGAGGCCATAATGACATGGGCTAATGGAACCTGCTGGCTTTGTTAGCATCTCCTCTCCTACCTCCTTTTGTCTCATCCTTTCCTTTCCTTCTTATCCAACCACTTGGCGGGAACCGACCTGGACTTTCTCCCGTCCAGGCATTGCCTGCATTCCTTCCCGTCCTATGAAATAGAAGCAGTAAAGTGTACTTTAAAGGTCTTTTTTTATCTGTCCTCCTGCCTTTTTTTCCCTGCCTCTCCTCCACCTGTTGAATCTTTGAGTCCTTAAGGGCCACGTTCCTAACTACACATGAAATCATGTGCAGCCATTTAAAGCCAGGGTGCCCAAACTTCTTCCACCACAGGGCCAACGTAGTGAGAAGTGAAAGGATGCAAATGCTAAGTTATATGCAGTATCATTTTTGTGATATTGGTAAAAAATAAATAAGAAAAAATGTATGAAATTGAATGAGGTTTTTTTTAAAAAGCTAATGTTTATATTAATATATTTTGTCTTGTTATTCCCATATATTCCCATATTAATTCTGACAATATTAGGACCTTTTCCACAGCCTAATTTTCCAAAAATTGCAACTTTATTTTGTTTGTTTAGAAAAAGATTACAACTTTTTAAATATTTCAGCTCTATTCTGTAACATATTTTAACTTTTTATGCAACCATGTTTTCTAATAAACAAATGATAACTTTGTTTCCTAAAATACTAAAAAAATATCTTTAATATTTCAACTTTATGCTGCTAAAATTACGTTACAGTTCCTCTTAATATTATGACGTTATTTTTTATAAAAATTGCCACTTTTTTGTCATTAGATTACAGTTTTTTTCCGTTGATATTATGACTTTATTTTTGCTTCATTTTTGTTGTTGTTGTTGTTGTTGTTTTAATTATTTAATTTAAAAAAAAACACCCGCGGGATGCACATTTTGGACACCTATCATTTAAAAAGAGCAATAAACTTGACATTTGTTGCAATTCCCATCTGCGGGACGCAGGAAAGAAATACAATTTAACAAACAATGAATTATTCAGTATTATTATTGTGTTTATATTGTTTTTTATTTTTAAGACTAGACTTTTGTTGATTATTGCGACAACCAAACACAGGAAGTGTTTAAATACAAACACGGGAACATGTGAACATGTGATCTTGCCGTATCCAGAGCATCTCCCAACTATTTGATCTCGGAGCTTGTTTCGTCTTCCTCCTCTTCCCAAAAGCGGCAGGCGATTTAACCACCGTCGCATTACCACGGACTTTGATGCCTCGCTCACCAAACACACACTAACCCACGCATGCAGTAGCACGCCAGGCTAATAGCGTCGGCAGGCACCGTATGTATTCCGTCAGCTTACTTTGTATTCTCTGAAGAATACACGGGTAAGGATTAAGGCGTCCCGTCTCTGAACGAGCTCCGGACACGCGTTAATTAGAAGAGATAAAGTCGTGTGTTGTTCACGTCGATTGCTTGTGTAAACAAACCAAAAAAAGTGTGGACCTGTAGCGGAAGAGGCTAATAACTTTTTTGGTATATTTTGCTTTGTTTGAACAGGCGGTCGGAGGAGGAAGTAGACATGGACAAGGTGACGGCCGCCATGGTGCTGACCAGCCTGTCCACCAGCCCCCTGGTCAGGAGCCCGCCCGTCAAAGTCAGCGGTGAGCGACACTTGAATGCATAAACACGTCTACGTGTTAACGCCACCTCAGCTGGGCACACGGACTTTCAAAGGTTAGCCCGCTGCTAACCAAAACAGCGACACCCACTGAGTAAAGGAGCTTCCTTTGCAGTGTTAGTTACAGCAATGTTCTCATTCTTCCCCGCCAGCCCCCCTTTCTTCTTGCTGTGTCTTGTTGGGAGAGTTTCTACCACCTAGCTCTTTTATTGAGCGCATATCGAAAAGAAGCGCATCTTTGATCTGAAAAAAGAAAGGCCTTGAAAAAGTCTCGCCTCACATTTCTCGCCCCTTTTGTACACGCACGGCGCCGCATTTGTGTGAAGTGCAAACAGACTTGTCTGAATTTAATTGACTTTCCCCACCATGAATAATGTTTCTTCTTCAAGAGGCCCCGAGCGACTCCTGGAAGGAGAACGGCTCGGCGGGCCCCTTCACCCCGTCCAGCAACAGCTCCTCAGGGGGCTACTGGAGCTGGTCGGCCCCCAGCGACCAGTCCAACCCGTCCACGCCCTCCCCGCCGCTCTCGGCCGACAGCTTCAAGCCCTTCCGCGTGGCCAGCCTCGGCGGCGTGGGGGCCGGCCCCGCGGGGCCGGAGGACCCTAGCCTGGACGAGCAGGACGGCAGCAGCCTGCTCTTCGATGAGCCCATACCACGCAAGCGCAAGGTTGGTGGGGGTGCGAGGGACGCATACATGGTAGTATACATACTGTAGCTTTAGATATTTGTCACTCATTTGATCCATCTTGCCTTTTGTATGCCTTTTTTGTGGAGGTGGAGCATGCACTCCTCGGTGGCAACCAGCAGAGGGTGCCGTTCATTCTAACCCAACTCATCTGCTGCCTAAACGTTCCATGTCCTATTCTCCTGCCCTTTCCCCTTGTTTTTGGTTTAAACAAGGCGGCTAATGTTTCTTTGTTTTATAAACCCGGGGTTTGCTAATGGTCTCTACTCAGGACTCTACCATTTGGGGTCCTTTTTCATTTATTACACTTTACCCTATAATATTTAGGCAAATCACAAACTAATCATTTATTTTAACCCTCTAAATGCCCATTTGATTTAACGATGTCAATGTTTATGCTTAGAAAAATACAAAAAAACGAGTTATTTATTTATTATGTAATCATTTTAGGGGGTGGGGTTCTATGGCAAAGATCAGACACCCTATACCTATATAACATTAGTAGATAAATGTTTTTCATGCTTTGTTTTTGTTTTTTTGCAGGGTCAGATCTTTTTGACAAAAAGTCCCATAGACTTCCATTATAAGCAACTTTTTTTAACTTATTCAAATGAGCCCTCATAAACATGCATGTTTCAAACTTCCGATTAAAGTAGTCCAATATGTCATATTTACTGTTTGCGACGGACTGGACCATTTTTACATTGTGGGTGATTCCTAGGGGGAAAAACTCCCATTCACTTTCATTATAAGCGCCATTTTTCACCCCGTTGTAATCGGACAATAGAAACATGCACTTCTGCGGGCAAACATTTTGACTTCCCGGGCCACGTTAGGTTAAAAGATGAAAGACATGCTTGCTCACGGTGCAATGAAAGAAAAACACAACACAGCCAGTTATTGCATCACAAATCAACAACTAGTACTATGTGGGCGATAAACAACAACAAACATAACACTCAACTTAAAACAGCTTTTTCCAAATACCCTCAAGGCATGCTGGGTAGTCCAGCAGTAGGGAGGTCGAACAGACAGTGGCGGGCTCACGAGCGAACCCAGATAGTTAAATCATCAAGTCATCTTTTCAAACAATACAAATTACATGAATTCATGAATGCATTTGATTTCAAAAGTGAGGCCAAAGCTAAATGCATGCAGGCAAATAAATAAATGTATATTAAAAATCAAAATTGTTATAAATATGACCACAAAATGAAATATTCCACATTTAACCAAGACTATATATTGAGCAGGAATATTTTTTAAAAAACTGATAAATGTTACTTCAAAAATTGTCACGTGTTGGTAATATATTCCAATTTGGGGTCCCGGCCCACCAGTACCGGAAGCACCGATATAAACTATATATCTGCAGCGTATAAAAAAATAATTACATGATATTTTTCACATATTAAAAAAAAATGGTAACAATTATTCAATGAAGTATCATGTGATGTACCTTAGCCATAAAGAAAGGACATGAATTGTTAAAATAAACATGATTATGATGAAAGAAAATAGTAAATACATTCATGGTAATAATGCGTTTATTTAAGAAATCAGGGACTGCATATTTAAAAAATATATTTGAATATTTCATAATTTCTTTTTTTAAGTATCTTAGCAGATGATAAGGCTGAGATGGACAGGCAGCTAAGTGGACCCGTGGTGTCTTTGTTATAAACACACACACACACACACCGCTGACATCTCATCACAGCTTCATCTTTTCCCTCCCTCCTTATCAGTGGTGATGCTGGTTTTCCTCCATGCAGTCAGGTTGCATGCGGCAAACATAACCACTCGGTTTACTGGGGGGCAACACACAGCAGGGCAGACGTGTGTGTGTGGAACTGAAGAATGAAAGCGGGGAGTGGTGGGAAAAGGAGGAGAAAAAGACGTGACATCTTACGTGGAGGCAACGTTTGGTGCGACATTATTAACACACTTAATTACCTCACAGTTGAATGCCCCGTGAAAGGCCCCTTAAAGGGACACGGCATTGCTGTGTTGGAGGCATCTTGTCTAAATTAAATCGGCCCCCCTCAGTGGTTTGAGTGGGGAGGAGGGGGAGTGCGATCGTGACAAATCTGGTCGCCGTAATGTCCATTTACCGCCTTCTGCAGAACTCCATGAAGGTGATGTTCAAGTGTCTGTGGAAGAACTGTGGCAAAGTGCTGAGCACCTCCGCTGGCATCCAGAGGCACATCCGCACCATCCACTTGGGGTATGGCACACACACGCACACACAAACAAGCACACACACGTTTTAAACCTAAGCTTCCTGTTCAGGCGTAACTGCGACTCGGACTGCAGCGACGGCGAGGAGGACTTCTACTACACGGAGATCAAGCTCAATACAGACTCGGTGGCCGAGGGCCTGAGCAGCCTGTCTCCCGTCTCGCCCTCCATCCTCTCCCCGGTTCCGCCTTTGACCCCGACTCTCAGCCAGGCGCCCGACTCCCACAGGCCGCCGCTCCCGCTGCCGCCGCCCTGCGACACCAAGGAGCCTCACGCCGGCAGCGCCACGCCGCTCAGCCGCTCTGCGCCCAGCGCGCTCTACCTCATCCACACGGACCACGCCTATCAGGTGAGGCCACGCCCCTCTACACCCCCTCCTTTCCTACTGTACGTACAGCCCCCTTCTGACCATCTGACTGCCGCGCTCAGGCCACGGCCCCGGTGTCCATCCCGTCCAATGACAGCAACTCGGCTGGCTCCGCCTCCAACAGCTTCACTCCCACCAACAGCTCCAGCTTTAGCATCTCCTGGCAGTCGCCACCCGTCACCTTCACGGGCAACACTGTGAGAAAACACACACCCACACACACACAACCATAAATTTAAAAAAAACAGAGCTGTTAAATTACTTTTTAAAATATTTATTTGCAATAATCACAATTTATAATAGTTCTAATATAGTAAGTAATATCTAAAATATATAGTAAGTAGTGCATATATACTATATATAAAAGAAATAATATAATAATGACAATAAATGTCATTGCATAACAAATGCATAACAAGTATTGTAAATAGTACAATAAATAGCAATACAACAAAAATAATTATAATAAAATAATAACATATGAAATATAAAATGATATATAGAAATATGATATAAATGGGTACTGTATATATGTAATTACATAATAAAAATATTACCAACAATAATACAACTAATATATTTCAAATATATTACTGTAAATAGATATTGATTATAATAAATGGTGCATAATTACAAAATTGTGTAAATGTTAAATTAATATTAAAGATAATATACAGTATAGTATTATATATTCTATATATAATTTAATATAATATAAAAATAATCAAAAACATTAAATATACAATAAGGCAAATATGTGTACATAGTATAAATATGTACTGTAAATAAAATAAATCATCTAATAATAATAAATGTAGTTGCATAATAAAACATACTAATTAATAAAAGTATATTAATAAATCATATAATATAAACATTATCAAAAACTTATTAAATATAAAATAAGATATTTTAAAAAATAGTTTAAATATGTAATGTATATAAATTAAATCATATAACAATAAATGTAGTTTTATTTTAGTTTTTATTTAATAAAATATAGTAAATAATAATACAAGTAATATTATAGATAATATATAAAAATTATCAATGCCATATTAAAAATAGTTATATATTTATATAAATATGTACTGTATATAAAATAATCATAAATGTAGTTTATTGTAATATTGTAAATAATAATAAAAGTAATATACATATATTTAAAATGTTATATATAATATACTATTAAAATATAATATTTAAAATGTAATATATACAATAAATAATAATAATAGTAAATGTGAATAATGATTAAACAAATATAATAAATAACATATCAAAGTTAAATATATGTGATATTATATATGTATATCATATAAGAAATAAAAAATGATAATGTAGAATATTGTAAATAATTCTATACTGTAACTAATATATGATTGAAGAAATCACTGAAATGAAAAATATGGTGATAAGATGGGACCTTTTCATTCAGGTGTCTCCCAGTAAGAGTCATGGATTCGGTGAGCAGCGTTCCCAGACCATCGCCGTCCTCTCATCCCCGCCCAGAGCCACCACGGCCCTCAGGTACTGCCCCTGCCTGTCTTTCGGGAACACGCTAAAGCACCCATCCGACGTTATATCCTTTTCTCCCCCTACCCCCCACAACCCCCTGCAGTCGCAAAGTGCGCGGCGAAGGCAAGAAGTGCCGCAAAGTGTACGGGATGGAGAACCGCGACATGTGGTGCACCGCCTGCCGCTGGAAGAAGGCCTGCCAGAGATTCACCGACTGAGTCCCGACGCCTCGCGCGCGTCGCGCCTCGCCGTCGTTTTAACGTGCGAGAGGAGGAAGGGGGGATGGAGGAGCCTCATTTTGCATGCATTCTCTTCAGCTCAGAAATCGCAAATCTGTCCGTCAAGCTCTGGCTCCGCCCCCTTGCAGCTTAGCAAGCAGATACATCCATTCCAGCAGTCGGCGGGGGGGACCGAGGAGATGTTCCTCCCTCGCCTCGCCATCTCTTTCATTCCCACTTTTGGGAAAACCCAGTGCAGCTAACGTGTGTTTGTCTGTGTTGCATCTTTCAATGTTCTGTGAAGTTCTGTTTTTAACACCAAGGAACGGAGGGTCCAAAAAGACTGAAAACCTTTTGGTTTTGGCAACAAAGACAACATTTTTGGGTTTTTTTGTATTCAAAAGTTGTGTGGAAGAACTTTCTCTCCATCTGGTCTTTTGAGGACTTTTCCCGAGGACATGCGGCGGCATTGCATCCTGAGCCCTGACGGAACGCTTCACGAGTTTGGGAACGGGAAGGATTTTTGGGTTTGCTAACATCAGGGATCGGGATGCTAACCGCAGCAGAAACCAGCAGCTCATCGTGGACCTTTTCCTCCGATCGCAACCAAAAGCTTGTTTTGTTTTTCTTCCGGTGCCATGTTTACGCTTCTTTCTTCTTCGGTTTTGGTCAAACCACCACTGTTTTCACGAGGGGGAAAAAAAACCCTCCCGACTGCAAGAAAGGTAATGAAAAAGAAGCCCTCCTCCTCTTCTCCAAGGGAGCAAAACTAATGTTTAATTCCGCTTTTCGGCACGAGCGATTCAACCAAAGGAGGAGGGCCGACAACCAAAAGAAGGCACTTAGGAGCACTCCGTGTTGTTAAAGCGTAGGCAGGGCGTCATGTGACATCACAGGAAGTTAGCCCGGTGGAAAAAGCACTTGATTAGGTCACTGTGTCTTTTTGTTTTTGAATGTTCCGACTCCTATATTTGTTATTTTGTTTTCGTCATTAGTTGGCTCAAAGGCAGAAAACATCGTTAAAGCCAAAAAAAAAAAAAAGTTTACAGATTTTTATTTTTTTCCTTACGCGACTTAACCGATGTATCTTTTTTTTCGGATTTTTTTCAAATCCATTTTTGTTGTCATTTATTCTCTGTTACGCCACAAAAGTGTTGCTGTGATGTTTAAGTAGTTTGCGTGCGAATGAAGCACGACACAGGTGGTGCGACCTGTCACGCTTCCGGTGCTTCGGAATGGCGCGTCAGCCTTAACGTCGCTTCCTTCAACAACAACAACAACAACAAAACACAAAAATAATCTTTGTGCTTTGTCTGTATTCCGTTGGAAATTATATTATTATATAATTCAATTATATTTCCGCAAAGCTAAAGAAAATCTTACATTGTAATGGTTTCCGCGTAAATCAGTATTCCCTCCTGGCTGAAACGGAGCCACGATGGAAAAGTTTGACTTCCTGGCCACGTTGGCGCCTTTTTAGGCCCCGCCCTCCACCACCGATCCAATTGTGAGCCCGTGTCAGGTACTATATTGAACTATTTCTATCTACGCGTGTTTTTGTAGGCAAAATATGAAAATAACTAACGATTTTACGCACTCCTCTTAGCCATTGAGATGTTTTTTATTTAGCTCAAAAAAAGAAAAAAGATGCTTATTGTGGTTAAGAATATTTTGAAATAAACGTTCATTTTCCTTTTGGTAGATTGTGGTAGCATCGCCTCAAATAACCAGGAAAAGTGCACTTTTTCAGGACTTTTGCCCTCCTTATGAGAGACATTACTTTTTTTCTGTGCCTTCTAAAGATATAAAAACAGCAAAAAGAGGCAGCTAAGCATGCATGTAATGGGACGTGCCTTGTTATTGTTATTAACATTGTTACGCCAAAGAACTACTTTAACTGGCGTAGTGACACCTCACCACACCACACACAATGCCTCAGGCCACTAGCCAATGGTAAATGTTGCCGTGTTTATGTTTTTCAGTTTGAAAAAGTTAACGCAAGCTGTCGCTTTCCTTTCTGTGTTGCCACGTGAAATAGGCGGAATAGGTGTGTCCCATTACTGGCATTCATTGACTGCCTCCTTTTAGCTGTTACATGTTTACAACGCACAGATACTGTATGTGTTCATGTCTCACATGAGGATTGTGTATGACGGGCAAAAATCCCCCCCAAAAGTGCGCCCTTTCTTTAAGCTTAGGTCCCAACCGGTCGTGGAAAAAAACGTGACGTGCAAAATTTTGAGCGGACAGTCGGGGTCGCAAGACAAACTTAAGCACTTGATACGTCTCCACACGTCAAACAATGGTCATTTTGTCGTACGTCGCACTCTCCCATGTGTGTCACGCGTGTACCCCCCTCCAAATTATATGATTAGTGCAGCCGAAAAGATCCCATTTTGGGCTGTGAGCGAGGCTTTAGCCAGCAGAATTACGGGAAAGCTACCGAGCAAGTAGCCTAAAAAGCGGTGCAGTGACCATACACGTCCAGCAGATGGAGCTGCGCCTTTTACGTTTCCATATTTACGAAAATTGATTTAAAACTGAGGAGGTTTACTCTACTCTGGGCTATTCTAGTTTTAGCTTGGGGGGGGGGCAAATAACCCGTAAACAGGTCTTGACTTCTAACATCATATCTCCGCCAACATAACCTGGGAATTCCCAGCCCGCCCGACTTTCCGGCGCGTTGTAGCGCTAAATGAGAGACGCCGACGTTAGCACACAAGCGAGCCCTGCAAACACGCAATTAAAGCAGCGGCGGTGGTCGTGTCGTGATGGGAATACTGCCCATGTGATGGGAATACTTATAAGGAGAGGCAGCTGCTCGCCGCTTTTGTTCTCCTTGCTGGTAGTTTACCCGCTCAGATGACGCCAAGGCCGCCCCGGTGGTGATTTATATGATTAATGATAATAAAACATGTAATCCGCTTCTGGGAAAATCAACACGTGTAATCTCACACACACACCATGTATGTTGTATGCACAGCCCATGTGGAACAACACCCTTCTCATGTTGGCAGTTTTATAAGCTTTGCTCGTTTACAACCCGCAATGACAAGCGTTGGCCACAAGAGGGAGACATTTGTCATCCAATCCGCTAGACAGTCAAGCAAAGGTGCAGTATGTGTGCGCGCCACGTGGTTCCACGCTTTTCTTTGGATTACGTTTTAAAAGCAAGATTTACTTTGGAACCGGGATTGGATTTGGGCTCCTTTTCGTTTAAGTAAAAAAAAAAAAAAGCACCGAATTTGATCCTGATGTGGATCTTGGTCAGGATCTTCAATCAGGCTCAGAATTTGGAGTCAAGTTCAAAAATGGTTGAGATCTTAATCTGGTTCCAGATCATAGTTCCCTTACAGACATTAGTTAAAGAAACAATCTGTGAACTGGTGTGGGTGAAATCCGGTGTGCAGCTGCGGGATCATTGATCTGGATCCATTTCCTTTCTGTAACGATAACGAACACCACTAAAAAACTTTATCACATTCAGATCAAATTGGGTTTTTCGTCAGTTGAAGTTCGTGTCATTCACTTTTGACTATGATTTGAATTTGGACCTGGATCACTTTTGTTACGAGACCAAAAAACGTGAACATATTTCGATCAAATCTGGTTTGTAGCTTAATCAGGATCCACATCGATTGTCCTTACAAGGGTCTGGATTACTTTTTGGAAGGCAAACACAAGAACAAATGCGGTGAACCAATTCAGTTCATTTTGGTTTCAAGCGTCCGTATGAGAAAAGTGATTCACCTTTGACCGTAATCTGGATCCTTTGTAACAAAACCCAAGAACATTCACATCAAATTTGGATTGTATCTTAATCAGGAGCCAGATCATTTCTCAACTTACAGAAGCAAACTGAGAGCAGGTTTGGGTGAAATGTGGTGTGTAGCAGCAGTATGAACACACAGGATCATGATTCCTATCCAGATTTCAGACCTGAACGATGGCTAATGTGAACACATTCAAATCAAATCGGGTTTGTAGCTAGACGTAGTTGGAGTGCATGAGCCAAGAGTGAGTTGATTCAGCTTTGACTGTGCTCCGGATACATGGACTTTGGTTCTGGATTGGAACAGATTTCAATCAAATCTGGTTTGTGTCTTAATGCGGATCCAGGTATTTTTTCCTTACAAACATAAGTTTAAAAAAAGATGGTAACCGTTTTGGATGGAATGTGGTGTGTAGCAGCAGTAAGAACCAACATTTTGACCTGGATCACTAAGGCCCCCAAAACGTGAACACATTCAGATTAGATCTGGTTTGTAGCTAGTAGGTGGTGTGTATGAGCCAAGAGTGAATTCCCTTCAGGCGTCGCAACAGCCAATCAATTGGCTCCATCTAACCCTGTCTTCTACCTTCATGCCCTCTTTCACTACAACCATAAACCTCCTCTTTGGTCTTCCTCTAGGCCTCCTGCCTGTCCGTTCAAAACTCTGATATAACTCCGATAAAACTTCTACCAATATACTCACTATCTCTCCTCCGGACATGTCCTAACCTTGTCAGTCTGGCCTCTCCGACTTTACCTCCAAAACTTCTAACATGTGCTGTCCCTCCGGTGTACTCATTCCTGATCCTGTCCATCCTGGTCACACCCAAAGCGAACCGCAGCATCTTCATCTCTTTTTGATTTGGGTCCTTCGTTTCCAGACGGAAGTAATGAAAACTCTGAAAACAAATTTCAGTGGGGCCATTTTCGTCTCGGGATCTGGAAGAACCAATCTGAGTTTTGATCACGTAAACAGACTTCCGGATCAGTCTGGATTTGAAAATTGTTCCATTTTTGGATCTGGATACGCAAGGCGTTGCAAACGGGAAAAGGTTTGAGCAGAAATGAGCTTTGAATTGAATCCGTTTTGTAGATAATCCAGATCCGAGGTACGCATAGACGCATCGGGACGCTACTTTAGCTTCATAGTGCTGGTGCTGCTTCGGCTGGGAGGCGTGTCTCCGTGGCAACCGTGTTGACAGATTAAATGGGCGGTCCTTCCCATAGGCAGGAAAGACGCAACCTCAACGTCTCTTCTGGATTCCTGAATGTGCCTTGACGGAGCTTCCTCATCGGGGAGCGACCATGTCTGGAATGTCTGCGTTGCCGGCCGGCGGGAACGTCTGTGAGATTTAGCATTCGGAAAGCGGTGGACTTTTGTACACGCTTTAAAAAAAAAAAACAGAAAGAAAAAAGTTTTTTTCCCGGTTTTCTTTGTCGTCTTTCTCGAACGATTCCCGTTTCCTCCCTTCCTACCAAGGGCTTGTACATAATCCCCCGTCTGTGTCGTGTTTGGGAACTCACAGAAAGCCTCACTAACTCAGTCAGCAAGCAAAGAAACAGCCAATGAGAACGCCCGCTCTCGAGCACGAGCCCCGCCTCCTTTCTCTTGCCCAATCCCGGCAAAAATCCCGGGAACGATGCCGCTCGTGAATATGCAACCGGGGCCTTCCCATTGGCTGTTTAGACTACGATGATGACCTCAAGAACTCGATGACTGTCGCGCAGTACATGTAAATAGTCCGCCCGGCTGCATGTTGCATGCTAACGCGTTCCGATCAACCTCCCTGTCGCGTGTCGTCCCCGTTTTTGGCCCGCACTTTTTTACACCGAAAATGTCACAATCACAAAACAATAACAACTTTGTTTTTACTTCGGGAGACAACGAAAAGACGTTGCGTTCAAAAGAAAGGGATTGCTCTCAGTTTAGCTAGCGCTATGTTAGCGTAGGTTAGCGTAGCGGGCTATGCTAGGCCTAGCCTAGGCTAGGCTAGCTTTCTGCTTTCTTTGGGTTTCTAACACGTTTTCTAACACGCACAAACCAGGCGGGCTAATAAGGTTGAATTTTTGGAAAGATCCGTCCGTGCCCTCGTTTAGTTTTGCACCACACAATGACAAGGCTGGTACACAATCCTCGGCGGAACTACTAGCGCGCTAGTTTCTCGTCAGGTAGCGAGGCTAATTATCGTTTTGATTTAATGACCCCCGGAAGAAAGTCGATTCGCCAAAGAGCCCTCTCTTAGCTCAGCCTAGCTCAGCGTACAAAAAGAAACCGCGCCGCCAGTGGAGCAAAATGGCCAACTACAGATGGGAAAAGGGTTTCAAAACCTCCAAATGTCCCCTTGAAGCACTTGCAATATACACAGTGTACATATAAGTATATACCATGTATGTTTTATCGCAAATAGTACTCTATCGCACCAAGGCGTTTAGTTTTACGGCGCCTGATCACGTTGAATAATAATCATCTTTCCAGAATATTCCATGAAAATTGACTGTTAAATCCCAGTGTTTTTCTTTGGATCTTGCGTGTGTGTGCGCGCGCGCGCGCGTGGAAAAGGCCATCCTTCCTTGTGGTGAAATTGTGTTTACTGACACTTGCGTTCTGGTGCTGTTGTTGTTTGTACAACTTTTTTAAACTCCAGCCGTGACAACACGCAACCCTGGAGATTTTAACGGAATAAAGTTTTTGTTTTTTGTTTTGTTTTGTTGGCAGCTCTTTTGTTAAAACTTCGTGTCCGCTTGACTTTGTTCCCCGCCCCCTCGTTTTCTCAGACTAGCGAGCAAACCTGGAATCATGTACGGTTAAGCGTATTACGTGCTCTGGCGCCCTCCTCTGCTCAAACTAGGAACTGCATTGGAAAACTACTTTTTTTTTTCTTTCTTCCTATTAAAAAACCAATGTGGGCACAGATTATATAAAAAGAGAAAACTAATGAAATAAAAATACAATTTCTAAAATTTATTTTGTAATTTTTTTGTAGTATTTTTAATTCGATGTGTAGCAGCATGTTAAAAAAAAAAAGCAGGGAGGATCAGGGGTCATTTAATATATACTTTTCAACAATAACACATTTATGCAAAACAAAAACAAAAAATCACTGAAGAAAGATTATAGTTTTATTTTGTAACTATTTGACACACACACACACAACACTATGTGACGCATTAATGAAAGAGTGTGTGACACAGAAGCTCTGCCAACAATGGTGGACAAATATTGACTGGACACACTCACATGGCCCAACCTTGACTGTGTGTGTGTGTGTGTGTGTGTGTGTGTGGGCAGTGGAATGTAACTATGGTTAGCAGGAAATAAAGGTGTGGTAGAGTTGTAACCACACACAAAAAAAAAAAAAACAGTGTTAAGACGACTTTAAATTAAAGTGATTGGCCTCAAAAGTGAGAAAAGTAAAAGTGAAGTCATTGAGCTCCCAAGAGAGGGAGGCTGGCACATGAAAAGGGGTGTTTAGGGGTCAGGGAGGGGGGTTCAGGTTTGGCTGTTCTGGAGGTTTTTGGCCTCGGTCTCAGCGCATCGGCGTTTCCCGGGTGAGCGTGTCCTCCTGTTGAGGCTCCGTGGAGGCGACGCCAGCGTCCTGCTCGCCCGCGACGTCGCCGCTAGACGCAGACGGACTCATCTTGCTCTAAAATAATAAAGATATTGTCAAAGGCATACGGCATAAAGTACAGCATGATTCTTTTTACCTTCCACGTCTCCACTTTCTCCCCGAAGGACTTGAAAGATGGGGCGTTCCTGCAAAGCAAACAAAAAAAAGGAAACAAAGTGAGGATTTAGTAACTAATTCAATTATTCTTATTGCTTGAAGTTGAAAGGGACTTTTTAGTGCATACCTAACAGAAAGAGATGTAGAGGTCAAGATTATCATATAAAATAAAAATCATATTTAGATTACATTTTATTAGTATTTCTGTGCCTTTTTTTTTTTAATAATTCAACTTTTACATATTTGAAATGATTCTTACATATACTATATTTTATGTTATAATATACCGTTTTGCAGCAGAATCTTTAAAAAAAATTCAAAATTGTAATTTAAATTTATAAAAATTAAAAACATTTATTAAAAAATAAACATATTTTTATGTACCTATTTTTTTTAAATATTTTTGTATAAACTTTGTGGAGCAAAATTCATAAACATTTTAATCATTAGCATTTTTTACCATCTTTGTGAAACCTTTAAAAGTTATACTTAAAAACTTTGAAAATATGCACTTTTTTAAGTTATTTTGAAACATATAAAGTGTTAGCATTTTCTGCCATCATTGGAAAGCCTTCAAAACATACTGAATAAATATTAAAAACAATTTTAAAAATTAAACAATCACATTTTTATCCAAATTTTTTCATTATTTTTGTTTGTATGGCCCTTTTGGTAGCAGAATTCCAAAAACATTTCAAGCAGTACAATTTTTTGCCATGAAGTCTTAAAACTGTCATCTAAATTATATCATAAATACTAAAAAAAAAAGTAAAAACATCTTTGTAAAAATAGTATATATATATATATACACCTATAAATATATAATTTGGAAAATATACATTTCTTTGTGTTATTTTGGTTTGTATGCCAAACAACCGGGAAGCCTTTAATTACATGAAACACACTAAACAATTAAAAACATTCTCAAAAAATGTAAATAAAAAATATATACAGATGTTTATTTTTGTTTCTTTAGCCTCTTTGCAGCAAAATTTAAAAAACATTTTCAGCATCAGCATTTTTTTTTTTTTTTTTTTTACATAGTCTCCAAAAACGACACCCTTACCTCATGACGGGCATGCTAGCAGAGTGCTGCAAAGAGCGCTTGCTAGTCGGCAGCGTTAAAAAAAATTGAGGGGGGGGGGATTAGTGGTGGTAGCATCATAGGCACACTTTTACTACACACACGCACACACACACACACACACACACACACACACTCTCTGAGTCGTGTTGATCTGCTACATCCTATTAAGCCTGATTGTGAGTGAGTGTGCTTATCCCTTGTACTTTAAAAATAAAGGGGGGGGGCGGGGGGGGCACAATCTCATTTTGAGAAACACACACACACTTTGACCCCAAAGGCGGCCCCACCCCACTTACTCACTCAAGCACAAGGTTGCATTTCTAAGCAATCAGCAGCTTTGAGGAGCCTCATAATCTTGTTAGCATCTTGCTAATCCACACACGGGGAAACAAGATAGACCCTCACTTAGTGGGGGCAGGGAGCTGTTTTTGGGGGTTACATGTTTGGGGGGGGGGGAGAATGCTGGTTTAAACTGGGGGCCGGGGGGTAATTAGCATCAAGATTAGGATGATACAACAACACGTGCGCTAACTGGCATGCTAACTGTTGCTAACACACTCGGTGACGAGATGGGTGGCCCGGGGGGTCTTTTTGGGAAGGGGTGGGGCAGCTCACCTGACGTCCTCCAGCTTGCGGCTGATGGCCGAGCTCACGTTGGAGAAGGCCGCCGTGGCCTTGAGGCCGGCGTGCGACAGCGTCTCGGATGTCCTCCTGTAGCTGAGAGGGAATGAGACGAGGAAAAGACAGTGAAAGTTGAAAACGCGCCGCCCGCCCCCGAGCCCCCCGAATTCCGAGCTTCAGACGGGAAGTCATTTCCTGCCAGGGAGAAAGTCCATGCTTGACTGATCCGCAAGGAAATGACAGCATAGCAGACAAAGTCAACGCTACTTACTGTTTGGTCTCCGGGCGCACAAACTACAAAAAACATTAGCAGCTGTGGCTGTAGGCAACCTCCTGATGGTTTTTTTTCTTCTAAATAATCAATCCACAAGTTGGCAGCTGCTGCCTTTGAAGTACCGTTAGCGGCTTTATCTAGCCCTACATGCGCTTTCAAATGTTGCCAGGCAACTTTTTTTCCCCTCTCTGCTTTCTCAAGCACCCCAAATCATTATTTGTTCTTTAGACAGGAGTATTCAAACTACAGAAAATAAAACCACCACCGGTTGTCCTTTATGCAAAAAACCAAAAAGTGAGCATTTAGGTTGTAACGTGCTGTGTCGCCACCTAGGGGGTCGTAATGAAACTACAAGTACCAACTATTGTAGTACATGTTTGCGTACTTTTTTGCATACCCTTTTCACGCTCATCCTCCATTTTTGTGATTGTCTGTCTGATTGGCCCACGCCCGCCTTCCACTTCCTGTTTACGGCCCCCCCACCCCACCCCGATGGCGAGTACGTACGCCGAGGAGGTGGTGACCTCCTGCCAGGTCTTGGTGAAGTTGTGCTTGAGCTCGTTGAGGGGCGTCACTCCCAGCTTCCTCTTGATGTCGGCGAGCTGCCTCTCCTTGGCCACCAGCACCTGGGACAGCGTCTGGATCTCGTCCTCCACCTGGACACACCATCAGAACCTTCTAATTCACCTTCAAGAGGCAGTGAGTTATTGTTTTTATGCCAACGCTATGTTAGCACGTGTGAGTGGGAGCAAGAAAAAGAGGTAGCATTAGCAGTGATGCTAATTAGCCGCTAACAACCTTAAAAAGGTCTGTTTTTTGCAGTTACACATCTGTGACATTATGTCCTTGTTTAAACAACAGCAAGCAAGCCTCACTCCTACCTGAGGCTCTGAGCTAATCTTCTTCACATTCAAAAACGGCCGAGACAAGTGCAACAAAAAAACAAATTAAGTGTCGTTTTGGACTTCTGAGTTATGTGGATTCAGAGAAAGAGAGAAAGTGCGCTAACTTTGCCAACATTGGGAACCTCACTCCATCCACCTTACACCAGGCTGCCTTGTATTGTAGATACACACCGCATACACGGTATTTCAATAGTTAGTTCATATTGGTTCATTTCGTGTATGTGCTAACTTTGCCAACATGGGGAACCTCACTCCAACCTCTTTACACCAGGCTGCGTTGTTTGTGGAAACATACTGTATACGCCGTATTTCAATAGTTAATTCATATTGGCCTGTTTTGTCTAGGCACTAACTTTGCCAACATGGGGAACCTCACTCCATCAGCTTTACACAAGGCTGTGTTGTATTGTAGAAACATACTGTATATGCAGTATTTCAATAGTTAATTCATATTGGTCTGTTTTGTGTATGTGCTACTTTGCCAACATGGGGAACCTCATTCCATCCACTTTAAATCAACCCGTAATGCAAATATAAACAGGGTTTTAATAGTTATACAATATTAGTTATACAATAAACACAAAATTTGCCGATACTATTGTTATCCGGCCTGTGGAACCTCACTCCATTCACAAGTATGTATTGTAGATGTATATATGATATTACTACATTTTTAAACAATTCATCTTTGCCTTATATTGACACTACTGTACAAAGAGACTGATCTAATGTCGCATGATTGATACATAAACGTGAACCAGCCTGTGAGAACCTCACTCCATCCATTTTAAACCAAGCCATAATGTAAATATAAACAGTATTTTAATACTTACATTATAACAGTCTGACAAAAATTTTGTATTTGGCTAATGTGGATACTAATATTAGCCTGCCAGTGGAACCTCACTCCATTCATTTTACACCAGGGTGCATTGTAGATATATAGAAGATTAACACATTTTTAAACAATTTCATCTTTGCCTTAACAAACTCACACTGCAGTGAGACTGATTTGATGTTACACAATCGATACGCTAACGTCTGCTACACAGGGGGAACCTCACTCCATTCTCTTTAAACCAGGGTGTATTTTAACTAAATGCAGCATTTGAATAGTTGTTATATAATAATGGTCTAAAATGCTGTAAATGGCTTATACAGTACAAATACTAATGTTAGCCAGGCTGTGAAACCTCACTCCATTTTCTTTAAACAGACTCAAATGTAGATACTGTATAGACAATATAACTATATTTTTCAAAGCTTTCATCTTTGCCTTATGCTGATACTACAGTCAGAATGAGCTAATGTTCCTTGATTGATACACCAACATTAGCCAACCAGGAGGAACCTCACTCCATTCACCTTAAACCAGGGTGTATTGTAGGTATATAGGGTATTATAGTTATATAATTACAAAATGTCATGTTTGGCTTATGCAGACACTAATGTTAGCCAGCCTGTGGAACCTCACTCTGTTCTCTTTAAACCATAATTGAACTGTACTGTTCATGGTTAATATATTATTATATATATTATATTATTAACAGTTAATCTGTGTCTTACATTGATACTACAGTGGAATTGATCTAAATGTCCCACGATCGATAAACCAAAATTAGCCAGCCTGAGGAACCTCACTCCGTTGTGCTTAAACCATATATACTGTAGTTTTTCTACATTTTTGTGTCAACACTAGTACTACAGTACAGATCGATGCACTAATGTTAGCCACCGGGGGGAACCTCACTCCATTCATTTTACAGCAGTCTGTGTCGTAGCTACAGTACACACACACAGTAGTACTGTGTACAATGCACGCTTCAGCTTGGTGACCAACCTTCAATAGCTCTATCTCTAGATCCTGGCGCTCCTCCTCTGTCATGGCGAGGGGAGGCGACGAGGGGCCAACAGTCATGGCCGCGTCCTGCCCCACTTCGGCGACAGGATCTAGGAGATGCTGCTGCTGGTGACCTAAAAAGGGAAACAAAAAAAGTAATCATTACGCACACTTGCTTGAGGTGTGGAATGTACCACATAAGTGGCGCTGTCGGCCCGTTAGATGAGGAAAACTCATCCAAACACGTTTTTATGAATCTTCCCCAAAACCGCCGCCCCAAAATTGCAGGGTTAATTAATTTTCCATTTGCTCATTGATGTTTGTGTACTTATATCGGCCTGTAGTACCTTGATATGATCCCGTAGTGCCTTGGTATCCTTGCGCAGTGCTCTACTTTCCTCCTGAAAGTTTATGACTTCATCACGGGTCTCAGAGAATCTCGTTTTGGGCTTGCTGTTGTGTGTCACTTTTAGCTTCAACAGTTAGAGGAAAAATTCTGAAAACGCTGGAGAACTGGTGTAGATGTAATGGAGAACAAAACAGGACCAGAAACATATGTTTATGTGGGAATAGCTGGAGCTGCTGTGGAAGATGCTAGCTTAGCCATCCCACACATTTATTATTAAGTGGAAGATTCCATTTGTACAACTGTAGGAGTTATTCTCGGCCAGTTTCGAGGAAGCTAAGGACGCGGTCATAATGCACCACCTCCTTCTGGCAGTTAGTATATGCCTGCCGGCAATGCGAGAGGCCAGGCGCCATTATTGGTCTATCTACTGGTAAAAATGTAATGGTTGCAAGTGAGAAGTTCGCCCGCCCCATCCTCACACAAACACATCCTGCCTGAATTCCCGTCACCCTTACTCCCACGTCATTCCAAACGCTCCCTTTTTTTTTTTTTAAATGAACCACGTTTCATGCAAGACAGCCCAAAAAGGAGAAGTTTCAAGTCTAAAGACAGAAGTTTGGCACATGACTTCCCGTTTGTTAGCGCCACGCAAACATCAAGTGATGAGCTGCTGCCTACGATGCGTGAATTGAATGAATGCGCTTGCATACAAAGAGGCCATGATGAGATCGGCGGTGGTCCACAAACACAGCAATCTTCTTCTACGGCCACACTTTTTACCTCGGCTCGGGAGGGCCGGCGAGCTGGGCGGCGTGTCGCTGTAGGCGGGCGACAGGTAGAGGTAACTGGCGTTGACGCCTTGCTCAAAGTCAAAGGGCGAGCGGTACTCTTCCAGAGGCTCCATGTTCTCCGGGCGCATGTGACCTGTCCTTGTTGGACTTTTCGCTCCTTCTTCAGTCCATCCTTCCTTACACTAAAGTGTAACATTGCGTGCTCCTGCTTCCCGCCTTCTCATCCATCCATCCATGAGATGACTCCCGCTCACGTGACGTGATGAAATGAAAAGCGTAATCTGCAGTGTCCCAGATTACAGCCAAGCGCTAATCCGGGCCGGGCCTGTCCATCTTGGAGCGGTGGTAATGCTAGTCATCCGGAATGGAGGGGGGGGTGTGGACGCCAAAGGCAAGACAGTGTGTGTGTGTGTGTGTGTGTGTGTGTGTGATGCTGCAAAAGCATCCCTAATAATATGACAGATGCTCTCAATGATGTAAATAAACAGCAGGATGCCAGAAGGTGCTAACACAAAATGGGTATAAAAAAAAAAGTGAGTGTGAGAGGTCATCCACTCAATGCATGGTCGCCACGTATTCTACTTGGCATCTTCTCGTTGTACCACAAACAAAACAACCAGTTACACACACACGTCGCAACAAACTGCCTTTTGGATGACAAATCAAACTCGATTCGATACCGATTCTCACGTTAGCCAACCTGTGGGAACCTCACTCCATTCACTTTAAATCAGCCTGTATTGTAGATGTTCACAGTGTTTCAATGGCTACACTAAGGATTGCGCTAATGTCCCACAATATGCACATTAACGTCAGTTTGCCTGTTGGAACCTCACTCCATTCACTTTAAATCAGGCTGTATTGTTAATATCAGTATTTCAACAGTTACAGTAATATACTTCTTCTTTGTCTCACACTAATGTAGGATTGCTCTAATGTCCCACAATCAACACACTAATGTTAGCCAGCCTCGTGGAACCTCACTTCTTTCACTTTAAACTAGGCTGTATTGTAAATATACAGTATTTCAATAGTTACACTAATATATTTCTTATTTGTCTCACAATAATGTCCCTCAATCAACACACTAATGTTAGCCAGCCTGGGGGAACCTCACTCCATCTACAATAGTCTGGTTTTGCTTTAAACCAGGCTGTATTGCCGATAGTATTTCAATAGTTACAGTAATACATTTGGAGGATTGATCTAATGTCCCTTGGTCAACATGCTAACGTGAGGCAGCCTCGTGGAACCTCACTCCATTCACTTTAAACAAGGTTGTTTTGGAGATATATACAGTATTTCAGTAGTTACATTGATATATTTCTTTTTTGTCTCATACTAATGTCCCACAACCTACACACTAAAGGCTAATGTCATCCGGCCTGGGGGAACCTCACTCCATCTACAACAACCTGGTTTTGCTAGCCTGTATTGTTGATAGTATTTCTATAGTTGCAGTAACACATTTAAGAGATTGATCTAATGTCCCACAATCAACACACCTATATTATCCAGCCTGGTGGAACCTCACTCCACTGACATGGAGTAAACCAGGCTGTACAGTATCTCTTAAATAATGATAGTCTAGAAACAGATCCACAGGCCTGTAAATGTACTAAAACATGTGATTTCAATTGAAAACGTTGACAATAATTCAATCAAACCAGTCCAAGTCCAAGTCAGAGCGATTGGTTCACCAAATACTGGATTTACAGCAAAAAATGACCAAAATAAGAGAATCATTTTCACCAAATGGGCTAATTTAATATCCTGCTTTCAATACTCATAGGACAATGAGGGCGACATGGTTGAACAAACCTCCATTTGAGGCCGGCCTGATGAAGTGCAGCATCAGATCAATTAGCCTAACATTTGCAGCATAGGCCTGTCACATGACGACGGCCCCAAAAACGAGAATCATGAGACAGGATGGCCGGCGTGCCGTGTTATTAGATGGCGCTTTGTTTACCTGACACCAGCTGGATGTACAAAGAAAACATATTTAATCCATAATACGTGGCCCAGAGTATAACACCGAGATGCTGTTGCGCTGCTGCCTCTGTTGAGCGGCTTGAAAGCTTCCGCTGTGAGTCTCAGTGGAAATCTAATAAGACAAAAACGAGCGCTCGTGATCGATCTCGTCCGGCCCCCCCGGTCGACTAAGAGGGAAAAAAGCAATGTGAGAGTGAGTCAGATGTTTGGGGATGCCAATTCATGGAAACAGACTCAAAATCTGTACGTGAGCCCACTTTGTGAACTACGGAGCAGCTGGATTGCGGCCTCACACTCTGCATCAGCTACAAAATGCATCAATAAAGCCGATGTGCACATGCAGGTGGGTCTTTTGCTGTTGCAGCTTGTCAGCAAATCCCGACCATGAGTCACTCCTTTGGATGCGAATCAGACGTACTGGGGAGTCTGTGGGTCTGACAGAACTTGATTGACGGTATTTGCAGGCAGGTGTTGACCTCACACACGCGCACACGCATGTCCACTTCGTTGCACTGACTTGCATAAGGCTGCGCACGTTGCCTTCAGGAAAAGGAGGCTGAAAAAGCCCAAACCCTCACTACTCAGGTGGGGAGCCTACCTGTGCTCTTACTCACTTCCTGTTTTTACTTCAAACAAGACCGCATACACAATTGTTTGGACTTATAATGAGGTTGACCAACGACTTCCTCCGTTACACCTACTTCCGTGTTGGTTCTGGCGCATTGGCAGCCATTCTGTCATCATTCTCGACGTCAAAATGCACTTTTTGGGGCAGACATTGGCGCAGCGTGAGCTAACTAACCAAACCAAAAAAAAGTGAGCTCGGTTGGTCGAGCGCACGAGGCTCAAGTTGTATTTTCTCGTATTAAAAGAGAATTAAAATGGCAAAGTAGTGGATTACCTGTCTCTGCATCCTCCATTGGTGCGTCTGAGGGGCGGATTCCGGCGATAACGTCTCAGGGCGCCACAAAACGCGGTAAACTCTTCCTGGTTTCTTCTCCCCTTCTTGTTAGCACAGCGCTGCCGTTCGGCTGGCGACGTAGGGGGCGTGGTTTGAGTTGTGACGTCAACGCGTACGAGTGTAAACAGGCGAGCACGTGGGTGTCAAATTGAGGGCTGTCACCATTTTTGGCTCAATTCTGACACATTTCTTTGTAAAACACCAACCTAATAAATAGGAATTAACGTTAAACGTAACTTTTTAAATAATGTGTAATTGGATAAATATAACCCTATAAACACGCTTTAAGCTTGGCTTAATGCTAAGCACATACAATTAATTACTGCACCTTGTGTACACATAATAACATATTTGCACCCAAGCGCTTAATATAGCATGTGCAATAGATCCGCCTGCAAGTGTGCAGTGACCTGCACAAACAAAATGTTATCTAAGGCCCCGCTGCTGTTCACACACTGCCTGTAAAGCCCTTAATTGGACAGCACTGTAACTTTACACCCCTGCTATGCAAACTATCACAAACAGTGGAGGGAAAGAGGGAGAGAGAGAGGTTCTCATGAAAGACCGCCACTTGCTGGACCTGAACGCAACTGCAGGGACATGCTGTACCGTACTGTACTGTAGTGTGCAGCCAAGTAACCCCACAGTGTCATATTCAAGGGTGCAGATTTTCGTTTCCAAATGTGGGGGAATGGGGGATTAACTTGAGTATACATGAAGGGTGCACGCACTTGCTCTTTAAACTACAACGGCAACATAGAATGGCATGAATTGATTTTATTCTGGTGTCATATTCACCTATTATAATGCATTTAATTGGACTTGAATAAATTATACATTTTGTCACGAGAAATAGGCGTAACATCTTAGCGGCTGGAAAATATTCTTTGATCCACCTACTTACTTACTGATTCATTGAGATTTCATGACTAAAATGAAGCATATTTGATCATTTATGTGCTAAAGCAAGAGTTGAAAAAATATATATGACGTATTGACACAAATACCGTAATAATACTGCTAGTGCTCTTTAAAAGTACATTTTAGAAGCTTTTGATGAAATCTAAGCTGGTCTAAATAACATAATAATAAAGCACTTTAGTGTGGGTTCACATTTGATCATGTTTGGTACGGCTAAAATGCTCTCCTAGTTTGGTTTGGTTGAGTGATGAATCCCAGTGTGCACCGAGCAAGTGATGGAAATTAGCTGAATGTAATGTAAAGCCCACATTGTCATGAACCAAAAAAATGGTGGTTTGGTTCACTCCACGGAACAAAAACACAAGACGAGTGTTGAAAAGCATGCCGAGATGACATGTGTAAGAGAAAAGGCATCGGAAGTACTGTCTGCGCTCTTTACAAGTATATTTTAGAAGCTTATGGTGAAATTTATGCTGGTAAATATGGCAGAATATAATAACCGCCGACATTTGGCGTGGAATATTTGAGTTACAGCATGCAATATATCCTAAAAACTGCCCATGTGAGTGATTACTTAATGTCTGATAGTACAAGTGAACAGCAACAAAATATTATATTTGGGTCAGGACAGTAATTTTAATGCAGAAAATGGGTGCAGCCTTTTTTTTGTAAAATAGCCCCCATGGTGCCCCCCCCATCTGAAAAAACTGCCCCCTCCCTCCCTTCCTGAAGCACCCCACCACCACCCCTTCAAACCCCGCCCCGCACCTCCGCTCCCCCTAGTCGAGGTGCATTGTGGGGAAGAAAGTCGTTGCCATTCGACCTCTGCGGGGCCTGCGCGGACGCAGCGAGAACCCAGAAATTCATTATGCGTTTAAAGGCTTTATTTATTTCCGCATAACCGACATACTCTCACCGCGGAGGGCGGAGGACAAGCAGCGACGGCCGGCCATCTCTTTCGGGTGGGAGAGGAGCTTTAGAAAATTACATTACTGCCGTGGCGGGGAGACTGTTGAGGATTTTATTATAAGAGCAAGAAAATGTCCGGTGAGAGAAACCGCAGGTCGCTGGCGTTCCGAGGCGGTGGATTAGCTGGGCTAGCGGGGTCCGGAGGCGTCGGCGGGGGTAACAGCTGGGAGGCCCCGGCCTGTCAGGACCGACATTTTAACGGCAACCGGCTGGACCCGGACGAGGACCGGGACCTCGGGGCGAAGGGACCAACGCGGAAGCGGGTGGAGGGCGCCGGGTCGGTGAGCGACAGCACGGAGCCCGAGGCGGAGGAGGAAGAGGACGCGGAGGCAGCAGCGGCAGCCGGGAACGCGGGCTCGGGGGAAGCGGCGAACGGCTTCAAAGAGGCAACGGCCGCGGGCAGCGACGGCGCCGAGTCCGGCAGCGGCGAGGCGGCGCCCAGGAAGTGCGGCGTAGAGATGAGACCCCAGACGCTCCTCCAGAAGCACTCGCTCTTCCACGCGTCGTGGCTCCGAGAGTTCCCGTGGCTCAAGTTTTGCCAGGAGACGGGGCTCATGTCGTGCTTCTGGTGCCACGACGCGGCCACCAAGAACGGCGACGAGCTCATCAAAGGCAGCCGCAACTACAAGAGGGCCTTGCTGCTCCGACATCACCTGTCGTCCGAGCACGGCAGGAATGACCCCGGCAAACAGGTAACGTTAGCCCCGCTACTTGGACGCTGTCAAACGTTGGCGCACATGAGCCTTCAATCGCCGCAGACATTTTATCACCTTTATCGAGCGTGACGCGTCACATGTTGGACATTATTACGGCAAGTGACGTTTAAAACCCACTTCTCGGTCCTCTATGCGGGCCAATTAGCTAGCATAAGTTAGCTAGGCGCTAAGCTAGCTTGTAGCCTCGCCTTGGAGCTGGGAGGCTCGCAGGCGGCAAAACATCGCATCTTTCAAGCTTACAACGCCACAAATCACCATGAGGCGAACTTAATGGCGACTTTGAATGTCCCCTGTCCACTTTGGAAGCGTGGTAGGAAGAGTCAACTCAAAACGTACATAGGTTCGCGTTGTGTACATAGACGTGGGTTGGCCGTATGTAATTGCTACTAAATGAGCACAAAGAAGAAAGGCTTCAAAGAGATCCTCCATATGTACACTTTGTTATGTAAGTGTCCGTGCAATGTGAGAGGTGTACTGCTGCTAATGCACGTGGACAGGGTATGGTAGGTGTATTAATATGTAAACACCTGCATATCTTACCTGTCCACTTTGTAAGCCTGTCGGCTTGACAGCTTGGGAGCCTGCCTGTTATTGTAAACATTTCTTGGTATTATTCAGTGGTTTCCGACTGTACAAGACCCCCCCCCACACACTTTTTTTTTGTGTTACGTCAGCATCTGCTTGATTGCTATCTACCAGAGGTCACACAATAGGGTGGGTTTGACCCTTGGGGCGCCACACCTTTAAACAAGCCCCCCACCCCATTCCACGTCTCCCAGGCTGGGCTGCCTGCACGGCCTCTCCAGGCAGTCCCCGCTGACCTCTGGTGCATTTACTACCCCCCCCAGCAGCTAAATTAGAGGCATTGTGCGAGATGACCCCCCAAAATCCATACATGGTGTCACTTGGCCACACTGGACAAGAGGACAGGAGAGTAAATCATGTCGCCTTGCAGCCTTCTTTCTTTCTAGACCCTTTTTTGTTGTGGCCCACATGCAAGCGTTTGACTGGGCTTGAATGGTTGTAATGGATGTCCCTAATAGAATGACACGGCATCACCTGACCCCCGTCATCCACATATTTGCAGATTAAAGGGCCCTACTGTTCAACCTTTGGGGCATATCTTATGATTAAGGCTCCAGCTTGTACGCAGTTAACAGAAACACTGACTTATTATTTTGAAATTACACCCCTTTATTTAAGGCCTACATGCTTTAATTATAGACTTACATGTGGGACGGGGGGGGGGGGGGGGGGGGGGGGTCATTTTGGCAAACGTTGCAGCATAGCCGAGTCATAGAATTAGTGTAATGTGGTTGCTCCTCGCCAGTTATATACAATGACTGCCACATTCAACACAAGCAATCGAAAGAAAGAATTCCACATTTTGTTAACAAATCGATTGAAAGGACTCCCAAAATAGTCAAAAAAGCTAAAACCCCAGCTCGCTCGCTCACAGAAGTGTCAGGTAATTGCTGTAATCCCAAAAGTTGCTCAAATGTACTTCTCACATAAACAATGCCAATCTTCCTCGCCAGCTGTATGCGATAACTGTCACGTTTCATAAAACAAATCGATAGAAAGAGTCCCAAAATAATCCAGGAAGTCACAACCTCGCACCGTGCTGCTCAAATAAAGACGTGTGGTGTAATTAATTTGATGCCGGCCAAAGGTGATGACGCATAGCACCATAACTTCACAGTACTGTGCAGCACAGTACAGTAAAATGTACCCGTGTGGCCCCTGTGAGGGCTCCTGAAGGGGTTAAGCAGACCTCACGTCTGTGCATGATGTCTTTTTATCTTGTGTGTTTTATGGCGTCTCGGCCAACATTTGCACGCTACTCTGACCCCATAAAAACAGGGAGTGCGTTGTCGCCGGGTGCCAAAGAGCAATCCTTCCTCACGGTCCTCGTATTCTTATGGCGCGTCCCCGAGCTGTCAAGGCGGAATTAACATCGGCTATTTGACTCTAATTTGTGAGCGAAGAGGATTGGACTACCACATTTAGTTCCTTCCCTAGCACACGCAATCACTAATCAGAATGACTTAAAGTGATCCACTAACTTGTACGCATCTCTAATTGGTAAGGAGAGCAGTGGGAGTGGATTAGGGGGCTTGGCTTTAGCTTTTCCCCCAGCAACAAGAACCCCGCTCACCGCACAGGCGGCGAGGTTGACCAGGCCATTGCCCTAGCTGCGTGATGGCGCTGCTTGGTGTGTGTTTGCTTTATTCTCTTTGTAATATTTGGCACAGTGAGGTGCACGTGAAGGAAAGAGCGTTAAAGTGAACAAACCGCCTTGTTCTGTTTGCCTATTCCTGATGGTAATCAGGCCTCCGCGGCGTTGGCTATGAGCTAACTCGATTAGCCCCAGCACACAGGGCAGCTGTGCTAAATGTGGGTCTCCTCAGAGGGGGCGGGTTGGTTGTTGGGAATTGTCTAAGCGCGCTCTGTCTAGTTTTATGCCCGCAAATGACTAAAACAATGCTAAGATGGGTAAAAGTGACTGTTGAGTTGCATTTCTCACAAAATGTTGCCGTATTTTGGTGAGTATAAACAGACTCACCCCCTACATTATCACGAACAGGATTTACACTTTCTCAGGTACAACCGCTACGGTCCAACATCAGGAAATAGTGGAATAAATAATAGGAAATGGGGGTGGCACAAGATCTTGCAAGATTAAAACGTGACAAGATTTCTTGTTTAGACAAAAAAAATGTCCCATTAGTTTGGGACGACAATAAATGAAAATGAACCCCATAATTTTGCCAGCTTAGATATATTGCCATGTGCGCGTGTGTCTTGTTTTCCTCGTCTTTCCTCTCCAAACAGGAAGAGGGTTCACTCTGTGCATTGCTGGGTGATCTTTTTTGCCAGTCATACAGTTTCTGTCTGTGGGTAGAGACGGGGTTGCTAGCATACACACAGAGTGGCGAAGAGTAGTGGAAATGAAATTGGAAGATTGTAAGATATTGATATTTACTTTTCATATTTTTACATTGTACTTTTCCTAAAAGTCATGTTAAAATCCCGACTCGCGCTCGTAGCCTCAATCTCGTGTATCCTCCTGTCTCATGAGCTGAGTGTCTCGCGGTACCCCTAATAGGAAACAATGCAAACCCATAAAGTCCAGTACAGGGTCCAGCTGTAGCAGTTAACTGTACTAGCAAGTCACCTCGTAATGTGTTTTAATGTCACGCAAGTGCAAAAATAAGTTAACTGTTAATGGTAAAATGCAAGACCCAAGTTTTGACTACAAATGTAGATGACCACCACCAGTGTGTGAATGAGTAAAGGCTTCACTTAACCATACCTTGAAAAGTGCTATGTAAAATCAGATGCCCAGGTGTTTTGCTGGGTGGCGGCCATGTTTCTCAACCAATCGTGCTCCAGTTTTGCACACACGTCCATGTCAGTCCCCGAAAGGCGTGTACCAAATTTTGCTGCGACTTGGCTGAACAACCTCAAGTTGCAGTGGTTGTTTTGTAGAGAGCTGTGTGAGAACTCTCAAATCAGTAGCCCGTCTTATGGGGTTTAGTGATAGCGCCCCAGTGTGGTGTGTTTGTCAGAGAAATAATAGCACAGTCACGGCAGTGGGGTTGCATGTTTTGACACATTTCCACGAATGCTATTTCCATTAATGCCATTTATTATTATGTGATATTGCAAAACAAATTGGAAGCAAACAGTTACGTGTTTTTTTTATTCATCCTTATTTTCTTTTCTTATTTTTTTCTTAAGTTTACATTGACATTTTTGGAGAGCTGCTTGAAAAGTCAATTTCTCTTGGAGATTAAAAGAGCATCTATCTATCTAGCTAACAAAAACAAGAACATTTTGAAATGTTCTTATTTTTGTTAGCTAAATAGATAGACATTGGTTGTCTGTACCGAAACCAGATCCTGGAGGCGTAGTTTTGAAAGAAAGAAGAAAATCCCTCCTTGAATTTAGTTTCAGTTTTCTGCCACCCTTTTGTCAGGCAATACTTGACCTATTGAGGACTTCGGTTGGTGGACCCTTACGGCGGGGGAGATGATTTTAACCTCATGTTGTGCTTATGTGATGATATTTTGAGCAACCCGGGGGTCAAAAAGCCAGTTGCATGATCCCCAAGGGGGCGAAAATTGTGCGGGGCGGGGTGGGGTCACTTCAGCCGTTTTTATTGTACTTAACAAAGAAGAAAGCCTCCCCCAATTTTAGAGGGGTGACCCAGCCGTGGCTGTTTGCGAGATACCGTAGATGGGATGTTTATTGGGGGGCCACAGGTCATTGAAACGGGGTGGGCCAGGGCCAGAGGGAGAATTCTTGTTGAATTAGCCACTCCGCATGCACACGCACACACACACAAAACCTCCTCCTCCTCGTCTTCTTCTGTGGCACGACATTGTTAAGAGGCTGGGAGACAGTGTGTGCAGCCCTCCCACACCTTGGGCCAAACGAACACAGCAGTATTGTTCTACTATCTGGGGACAGACTGCTAGGGTGGGGCGCCACAGTTTTAGGGGTAGACACTGTAGACGCGTGGGGTTGGGGAGGCACCACCGTCGCTGCCCTCAGGGGCCAGGACCGGTCATGAGAGGGGATTGAGATTTGGGTGGGGTACCGGAGGGAGGGGGACTCCTATGGGGGCAACAGTGCTGCGTTACACAAACTGTTAGGGGCGTGTCGTGTTTTTCGCAGATCTGCCGGCCCCCCGGGGTTGGGAGGTGGTGGTGGGGTGCTCTGCAGTTTGTTTAGGTTTGAGGTTTATTTGTGTTGCAGCCTATCTTGATGCCTCGGTCAGTGCCTCAGCAGTCTCTCACTTTACGGCCATCTTGCTTTGTTTGAATCCACCTGCCTCCCAGCTCGCCTTGGCGCACCAGCGTGGATCAAAAACGATATTTTTATCCCATAAAAGATGTCTTCCAGACTTCCTCATGTCAGTTATTTGGTCTTGCCCTCTGGCTGAAATTTAAACATAACCAGGCCAAGATTGAAGTGTGTGTGCGCGCGCGGCGGTGGTGGGGTGGGATCTTGACTCACATGTGGCACATCTGGAGAAAGGATGGTCAGGACGCTTTGGACGCCCCCCTCCTTACCGAGCACATCACAAAGAGGTCCAAATTTGAACCACTGGGCAGGTCTAACCAGGGATGTGAATGATAAACCGATGCAACCAGATAGCCGGTTGCAGCCACCTGGGTGGATAAGAAACAGCCATAAGGCCTTAGATTCAACGAGAGTAGAGACATGCACCGAGTATCGCAAGACTAGCAACAGTTTGTCAGTGAAACAATCGTGGCGTGTACTCCGTAGCTTAGCATGACTGGAGACAGAATGGATCAAAATAGCATTGGAAGCATGCCAGCTGGGCACCGGGAAAGATTGTGAACACATCTGCAAAATATATGAACAGTATAGTGATGTAATTTATCTTTATTTATTATTATATATTGTGCAAAACGTAGAGAGGAACAACAGCAAATTAAAAGCAGTAAATTAATGCAGACCCGCTATCCACCAGTATGAGTTTGTTTTTCAGAGCGGTTGTGCACCACAAATATGCACATCAGCACTAAATACGGTCATCAGAGATTACCTTCATGCATCCCGGCATAGTATCAGCATTTGGGACCAAATATGAGGCGGAAAAATACAGTACAGTCGTCAGTCTGTGCAGCGTGAGAGAACGTTAGATGCGTTCAAGGACTGTCGTGCAAAGTGGGACAAGTCCCCGCTCACAACAAACAACTTAAACATGCGAAACTGTAGGATTTCTAATGTAAAAATGCCAATTGGCATCTTCATTTTGTAACGTAAGATTAACCCGTGTGTATAGACGCGTATGGCATTGTCTACCACAAAGAGTTTTACATCCTTAAGTAGAACCGTCATGGTCCACTGCCTTGCTTTGTGTAATGACTAAAAGCTGAGGGGGCGGGTGGGTGCGGACGTGGCGACGTCTCACTCTGCCCAATCATTAACAGGAACAACAAATTCCTAGGTGGAAAGGAACCTCTGCGGTCCAACCCAAATAACTTCCAAACAATTGATTTCCGATAATCAAGATGCAATGCGAAGGCAATTTGCAAACTTTTGTGTGATGAGTGCCATTTTTTTGATAGACCGAAAAAAAAATTCAAAGCAAAGCACACACTTGGAATTGATCTTTGGTCGAATTTTACACAAAAAGTGCTGCTTTTAGTACAAAAGTTACCCTAACACATCACGACCAGGATGTAACTTAAAGGCAATTTGCTGCATCCAGCATCTTTTTGAGTAAGCAAGTAAGTACTGTTAGAATTGACTAGAATTAAACAATAGAAGTACTGTAGAATAACACAATGGATGTGCTGTTACTTGAGTTTTACGCAGATAGGTTGCTTGGCAACCTTATCAAGTGGACTGCAGCCTTCACACGTAGAAAGCACACACCCACAACCTTGATTGACACAAGCTGGAGCCAGTTAGATGCAGGGTGGGCAGGACTCCAGTGTTGGCACATCCTAGTTTGAGACTTTCTTCCTTGCTGGACGGAAGTCCAGCGCTGTACTTTGTGACATCTTCCAGGCAATTTCTTCACCAAAAATTTAAAAATACAGAAAAGTGTGTGCGACGGATGTCTTTCTCCGGATAAACAAACTCGAACGTTTCAACGCGGAAAGGGAAACCGTTGGTAAACACTGTTGACACGAGTCAACGTTTAGGGGCTATCCCCGTGGAAATGTTTCACGTCAAAACGGCAAAATAGTTTATCTTTTCAGTCTTTTATCCACACGCAAGAAACGGCGTTCTAGGTGCCCTGAAACGGTATTTTTAAAATTAGCGGCTTGCAGAGTGGAAAAACCTGAAAACTGTCATGTCGCCGTCACATGACTGGAAGTGAGCATTGACGACAAGCCAACATATCTGAATATTTTGACTGAGATGAGTCAACCCAGTCGACTTTCTCCTGATATTTTGTAGAATTTTGCTCCAAAATTACTTCCATTTATCCCAAGTCCATATGATCCTTGTAAACCGAAAAACGGCGGTTTTATGCTCATGCGTTCTTTCTTCTTCTGTAGTTTAGTGTGTCACGTGGTTCTGTCTCTGTGTCTGTTCACAGCGCCGCCCGTAGGTGCGCCTTGTGTATTACATCCTTTAGTGATCTGTTCTCGTCGGGTTGCTACTCACTATTTACTACCTCGGCACAACGTGGACGTACATTTTTTTCAAACAACCCCAGGAACGTTTCCATGGGAACAGGGCCTTAGGTTTCATCGCCCATCCAGAGACTTTGATGTGCATCCCAACCCCCCCCCGACATTCCCTGTCCCGACTCGCCCTCGCCCAACCCGGGGCTCCTTTTTGTGCCGCGAAAGTGCGGAGGATCAGCGGCGTGATATAAGAGAGAGATGGGACGAGGTCTTTTTCACAAAAGGTCCACAGTGAGTGAGTGGACAATGAGCCCCGGGGAGAACACGAACCATTGTGAAGGGGCTAAAAATGGGGTGACCCGTCTCCTTCTCCTCGCCTATTGCGCTCGCTCGCGTTCCTCCATCCTTCGGCCCCCCCACCACCAGCTCTCTGCTCCACATTTTCTCCAGGCTCAAGGTCTCGTTCGTTCTCTCTTTGTGCCGCGCCTATCAGGCTTTATTTTCTTCCTCTCTGCACCGAGCATCTTTCATCTTTTCATTGTAACTTTCACCCCATTATGACCCTTCTTTTCACTTTGCCATTATGTGTCCTCTTGTCATGAAGCCTGCAAAGCATGTTCCCTTTCGCCCTCCCGCTCTCTCTCTCTGTCAATCCCTCCAGCTGTGGATGAGATGATAAGCCCCCCCATACTGTCCTGTGTGCCCAAGCCAGGCTGCCCTGGACAAGAGCTGCAGTGTGGAAGGGTGGTGGGGGCTGGGTGGGGACCTCAGAGAAATGGATTTAATCTGAATTACTCGCCGAAACCCCAGCTGTGTGTGTGTGGGCAACTTGGTTTGTGTGAGTGTGTGGTAGTGGGTGGGAACAAAAATTCAAGGCTGTAGCAATGTGAATTATTCTGGATTAGGACATCTGCTGTGCAATTTTTCAGATGTACGTGCATGTGTGCTCGAAAAACTCAATGCGTACGTTTGTGGCTTTTTGCATATATTATCCTAACCATTAGTGCGTGCGTGTGTGCTTGCGCACTCCCCCATCTTACTCTCTGTGCTCGGTACCAGGCTGGCTCTTTGCCTTGTGAGGAGGAGGAGGAGGAGGAGGAGGAGCAGTAGAAGTGTTACTGCCAGATCTCCTCCCGTCATCTCGGCCTGGACACTTGGACAGCCCTCCTCCAGGTCTAATTGGTTGAGTCCTCTTTGTTTAAGTGAACATTACAGTGCCAAAAAAGCATGAAATTGCATGTATTTAGCTATACTGTAATGATCAAATGTGGCTTAAACAATCTTAAAAGATCTGGTACGATTAAAATGTGTCAAGATTTATTTCAGAAAAAAAACTTGTCTCGTGTGCACTAGGGCTGGGATGATACTAAATTAATAACTATTGCTACGTGCATGTGTGTCTGTTTTCCTCATCTCTCGCCTTCAAACAGGCAGGAAGGGAGTTCACTCTGTGCATTGGCGTCTTTTTTCCATAGAACAACAGCAGGAATGGAGTGAGCCATCAAATTTTACACACATATGCTTGTGAGTCCCATAATGGAACATACCAAATTACATGATGGTTTGGCTAAACACCCAAAAGATGTGAGAAATATCATTCTGACACATGAGGGTCAAACTTCAATAACAGCACCAGCTTGTGGGGTATAGTCCAGAAAATAATACACCTTTCACACTTTCCTCATTTTTTTACCTGACTGTATGTCGTCTTTTGGACCTTGCCATCAAACTATAGAAATGTTTGAACTTTCATCGCAGATGCTTTTAGGACTCTTTAACCAGGGAGTGTCTTTTGTTCCTATACAAACAATTGTGTCTTGTATGCATTCATTCCACATAAACATCGCCATAAAAAAGTCGCCATCATGGCGTCGTGCTTGTTTGCACAGAACTTACCTGCCCCAGTGATTTATGCGGTGAGTCTGCCAGCGTGTGCTCTGCTATTTTTAAGCTAGCTTTCTCAACTTCTCTGCCTATAAGAAATAATTGACCAAAAAAAAAAAAACAACAACAGTCAATGCGTAATCCACCTGATGGTAGTAAAGCATCAACAGAAAACGCCAGAAAGGTGCGAGCATTGCAGGACTTGGTGTTGGTTTCATTATGTCCCAAATTTAAGCATCTTGTGCGGGAGATGTTGCTGAAGTGATGTTTGCCGGTCAAGAGAATTTAATCAAGGTCTGTGTTGGTTGAATACTCCTCGTGTGGATGTCTCACACATAAATTTAGAATTTTTTGTTGGAAATGTCTGTGGTTTCGAAACCAATCTGGAAAATTGCCATTGGCTTGCGTAGCTCTGCTGTGGTTGTGGTTTGGTTGCCCAGTTTAAATCTGTTAAATTTCTTCCCCCCCCTCCAGCGAGTTTGGTTTGGCACTCATTGATTCAATGCTTTTCTACTTTTTTACTTCGGGGTTCCAGTACATTTGATTCCCCGACTTTTTTATTGTCACCCAGTGCCCTTTTAATTCCATGGAATTGCAGACTGAATCACGGAATTGGCCAATAAAAACAGAATTTACTGTTGAATGCACACTCAGAAAGTGACATTGTGACTACATTCACACTGTAGTGTAAGATGCCCAATTTGGGATTTTTGGTCAAATCCAAATTTTTATGTGGTCGTTCATGTTACCCCCCCAAAAAATGTGACCTAATGAACGCAAAGCGTCCAGAACCTGACGTCACACGCGTTTGTTTGCAAAAGTAAACTATTGGATACCCATCCAATACTTTGTGTGACTGGTACATTTAAAAAAGTAGTGTACAGTATTTCAAATCATAGCATAAAGAATACAAGACATCATAGTAAAGTGTATACGTAGATTTAGTTTAAAGCCTGAACTTTATTGAGGTAGCTAGGTTAGTTTACAATACAGCCAAGCCAAATTACAACAACGTGGGGCACTAATTCCCTGGTGAAACGCTCAACACGGGCGAAAGTTGTCGAAAAACCTTTTTAAAAAAATAAATAAATAAAATGAATGGAAGCTAGCGGGGTGAGCTGAGTTTAGCAGAGCATGCTAGTGCGGCTGTTTTGTGTGTGTCAGGTTGTAAGCGAGCGTTTTTACGACGTCCGTGGAGTTTGTGCGGGTTTTGAGTTTCTTGCACCCAGCTCGTTTTAACCGTCAACAGACATTCCTAACACACACAACACACTTCTGGCCTTCAAATAGGAGTGCTGTTTACCACACCATCAACAAAATAAGGGTGTTATATTAAAAAAATCTAATAACGCGAATTGCATCTTCCTTAATCGTGAGAACGGGAATTACAGTTTGTTGAAGATTTTGTGGCAATGTGTGCAAAGGCTAACATCCCATTAGCCAAGCTACAGCCATTTCTCAATTACTTGGCGAAATTGTCCATTGATGCATTGCACCAGTAATTGTATGTTTTTTGGACTTAACTAACTGACCTTTTCCAGTCCAGGGTGTACCCTGTCTCTCGCCCAAAGCCAGCTGGGACAGGCTCCAGCATACCCGCGACCCTGATGAGGATAAGCGGCATAGAAAATGAATAAATGAGTAACTGACCATTTATTCACTAACCCAAAAATCACACACACTACACTGGTAAAAGTATGTGTGTGTAAAATGTAAAAAAACAACAGATTTGGGGGGAAAAAAAAGACCCTACCAATGATGTATTGCATCAGTACGTCTAAGGATTTGGGCATTTTATTCACCAGTCCCAAAAGCCTGCACTCGATGCTGGTAAAATAAGTGTAAAGGGGGGGTTGGCTTAAATAAGCTCTCGTGCTTCTTATACCTTTTTAGACATGCATAATTGGGAATTCTAACATGAAGCATTTCAATGTAAACTGTGTACGTGTTGGAAATAAATTAAACCATAAACTCATAACCACAATCTATCATTCATCAAAGCCAATTTTGAAGTAACACATTCAGCAATAACTCAAGCAATCTTTCATACCATACTGGAGATAAAGTTAAGAGAGCTGCTCTTCCGAGTAATTCCTACTGAACTTTGTCCGCGCTCGGAGTTGTAACCGTGGTAATGAATTCCAGGCTGCACAGCCCATCCCTTCATTGTACCTCATTTGTATCCCCGCTCCCCTTTTGGAAGCCTGTTGAACCTGTTTCGGCCCTCTGGCGGGTATGTCAGGAACCCTCGGGGTGTTTGCCGATTCGCAAAGAGTGTTTTGTAAAGATGAGGCTCCAGGAAGGGATATTTGTATAAACAGACAATAGCGCTTTATTGTACACATGGCCGCTGGAGTGCTCACAATGTCCAACAGCAAATGTGTTCTGTGTCTTCAAAACAGGAGACGGGTAGGCCCGCAGACAACGCCAGCCCGTCCACAAACTCGTCCGACGAGGACTTCCGCAACAAGCCCCATGAGAACTCCTACTGCTACCAGCTGCTCCAAGAGCTGGACAAGCAGCGCAAGAGCGGCATCCTCTGCGACGTCAACATCGTGGTGTCGGGACAGGTGTTCCGCGCGCACAAAAACATCCTGGTGGCGGGCAGCCGCTACTTCAAAACCCTCTACTGTCTGACCCAAAGCGAAGCACAAGACCAGGCCACCGTCACGCACCTGGACGTGGCAGCCATCCAGGGCTTCTCGGTGATCCTGGACTTCCTCTACTCGGGGAACCTGCTGCTCACGAGCCAAAACGCTATCGAGGTCATGTCGGTGGCGAGTTACCTCCAGATGACCGAGGTGGTGCAGTCGTGCCGGGCGTTCATCAAAGACGCCCTTAACATTAGCATCAAGCAGGAGGCCCCCGATTCGGTGGTGGTGGACTACAACAAGAGGCAGACAGTGGCCAAAGACAGTGGGCGGGGCCCGGACCGGAAGCCGAGCAACTTCTGGGCCACAAGCATCCTGTCCAAGCTGTCAATCAAAGCCAGCAACAACCAAGGGAAAGAGGCCGCCGCGGAGGACGATGAAGAAGGCGGCAAAGTAAAGGAGGAGTCCAGCGACATTGAGGTGACGACGGTCGGGGGCGAGGGCTTTGCCTTGGTGCCCCCCGGGGCCTCGGGGAGCTGGAGCCAGCACAACGACAACTCCTCCGATTCAACAGAGACCAATGAGCTGCGCTCGGCGGGCGCCCAGACGCAAGTGTTCGTTTGGAACGAGCCGGCCACAGGCGGCGGCGCAGGGGCGGCGATAAAACGCGAGGCGCCGGACGCCACCTCCGCTGGGAGCGGGCGACGGAAAAAGCAGACCACCACGCGGAGGTTTGTCTACAACTTCCCACCAGAGCCCGAGGAGGGCTTTGACGAGGGGATGTTCATCCAGCCGTCGGCCTCCTACCCCAGAGAGGACTTCTCTTCACTCTCAGAAAACGCTGGTATGACGCACATTTGCACTTTTTTACATCTTTACCGCCATGATTTATTACCACTTTTACAGCCATCATAGGTTTTGAGTCAAATCTACACACTGATTGTACACATTTTCCACTTAGTGTCCAACATGAAAGATGTCATATATCACATACAACAACACAACGTTAAGGTGTGGGGTAGAAGGACACAAATGCTTACAGTGCCAACTAGGCATGGGGCAGTGTCAGATTCTGACGTTAGGATAACTACGTATGCCCCGATCCACATTTTATGGCTTCCGATAAGATGTTTTTACAGCCTTGCCGATCCGATCCAGTACCAATCTTTTTTTTTTTCAACAAGCTTTGTTACAAACATGAATTTGTGTTTTTTGGTTAGGAATTTGGTTAGGAAAATAGCTCTTCTAAAATAATGCAATTAAAATATTGCTGAATTTACTTTTTCATTACCCAGCATCACCAACCATATTGTTTTGTTCATGCAACAAATCTCTGTGAGTCAGGTCCCTAACCCAATTTTGTCCAATAAAAGATCAAATTGGGGAAAATGGGCGTGCTAAATATTTTAAGGGAAGGACTAATCTAATCATGATTATGGATCAATTGTGGTGTGATTAAGACCCCGTCCACACGTAGGCGGGTATCTCATAAAACGAAGGTTTATTTCCACGTTTGTGCCTATCATCCACACGTGTCCGCAGATATATCGCGCTGAAAACGAAAGTTTTCAAAACCTCCGGCCAAAGTGTGGATCTAGCGAAAACTCCGGTTATACGTTTGCGTATGGACGCAAATAACGGCAGGTTTGCGTTTCCAAACGTCACTTCCAGCGGTGACGTCACAAACCTGAACCGTATTTACATGAGAAACAACATGGATACCCTCAGAACTGACCATGTTTTCTTGCGTCTAGTTAACTTTGTATTCTAAATCAACGTTTATAAATAATCCTACCTCCTTGTCAGTCCACAACAATGAGCCGGGCGCCATGTTTTATGTTTGCGGAAGTAACGAGATGACAGAGGATGATTCTGATTAGATAGAATATTAGTAACTGTTGCCGCCTACAAGTTTGGCTGTGGTTCCCATTGCATTTATCCGGTTATGTAGGGATGCGGTTTTTTTTTTTAATCAAGGTCGTGTGGACACAATTTTTTCCATAAACAGAGAAAGAGAAATATGTGTTTTTAAAAATACCCCGATACGTGTGCGCAAGTCATTATAATCTATTGCTTTTTTTTTAAACAAACTCTCTTTAACGCAATAGGAATTTATTGACGGTCCCTAGTAGGAACAAGCAGTGGCTATAGCAGCACTTCCAGTGCAAGCGCCCGGCACCATGACATGACAGTCCGGGCACATTGAGGGGAACTACCGCCGAAGCTACGTAGCCGATTAGCCAACCTTCAATGTGAAGCTAAATTGACCACGGTACACCACGCCGTGGACATATCTGCATGGTGGTGTCACCTTCTCCGCTTCTTCTGCGTGGCGGGACTTGGTGGCAACCATCTTTGAGACACATTACAGCACCTACCGTGTTGGAGTGTGACCCAAAGTTCCGAACCTTATATGGCAACCGAAACGGCCTGTTCTTGCGGCAGAAGCCCATTACATCCAATGTTCAAAATATAGTGGATCAGCAGCAAAACCTTGGGCAAAAATGTCACATTATTATTAAAGCTCTGAAATGTGTAATTTTGAAATTTTTTATTGGAAATATTTAAAAAGTCAAGTCAAAATAGTATTTTTAAACCATTTAATATAACAATGCTAGTGGAACATAAGTAAGACAATTACAATTACGGAATTTTAAACAAATACCTAAGATATAGTTTTTACTGCATTCTACTTTGGCTAATCCTGCAATTTAACTCACAGCACACTTTTTTTCTTACTAAAAAACTGAATGATGCAAAATTGTGTTGGTTTTAAAACCATACCATTTTCATTTCGTGGTATACCTGGAAATTGACCCATGCCTCTTGCTAACATTATAGTCGCGTTTAAAAAAAATGATTAAAGCTCCCACGTCTGTAGCGGAGCTCCATCGGTGCATTTTAAGATGTGTAGAAAAGCCTGCTATTTAAAAAGAATATCTTTTCATGGGGTCGGATATATTATTGCTTTCATGTATGAATCTGTACACATTCTCCGAGCGATAATCCACCTGAGAATCAAGGCCACGGAGACTGTTTAAGCATGTAGAGCATGTCATTGTCCTGGTCTGAAGACAAGCTTTGGCCAGAAAAAGCGCTCTGAGAAAAGGGTGTGCGTGCATGTGTGTGCGTGTGTGTGTGTGTGTGTGTGCGCGCGCGCGCTTGTGTATATGTGTGTTGTTTTAAGGCCTTTTCATCCCAGTGCTGCAGCAGGGATGTGTGCTCTTATTAAGCGCACAACCTGCCCGGCGTTCGCTGATGATCTCCTCTAATCACTCCAGATCCGGGGGGGGAGGGGTTTACCCGCGTTAACGCCTGCCTGTATCGCACTGTCCCCGCCGCACGCTGACACCGGGCGCCGACATGCGTACAGGCTTCGTTCGGCTCCTTGTATGCTTTATAAAATAAAGGCCCGATCACCGAATGCAAAATCCTCTTTGTGGTGTTTTCATAGATTTTCTATCGCTCTTTCTGAATCCCCTTGAATAACCTTTTAATCTAGCGCTGCTCCATCCCTTCTCGTACACTGTAATCTCTCCTTCGGCCTTTCAAGCATCGTTCTCTACAGTGATATTATGGAACGGATGGGTGTGTGTGGGCGGTGGGGGGGCTGTTGGATGTGCTGCAGAGAGAGAGAGAGAGAGAAGCCCTCCCTAATGCAGGATAATGAAGAAAGCAGGGGAAACATTTCTCTCCCTCAGGCCTCCCCCAAATGCGCTCCAATGCTCTTAGTGCCAGCAGCTCGTCCTCCAGCTCCTCTAATGCTCTCCACAAGTGATGCTGGGGGGTGCTAATGGCCACGGTGAGACCACTGCAGTTTTCATGCATCTTTTTTGCAGCTTTACCTGAAATACAAGCACTTTAGTTTTTATTTGCCATAAATGAAAGGTCCTATATCAGAGTATTTTTCACCAATTTGACAGAAGTGTCCCACAGGAGCTCCCACAATTGTGCACAGTGTACAGCGGTGTGCCTGGATGCTTAAAAGTGCTTTTTAGTCCCTACTGGGAAACGTGTCGTTTATGTGTCTATGGCTTTAGTAACACATACTGTAGACTGCTAATGATGGGAAATAATTAACACACCCACAAAAAGCCCTAAAAATATCTACTTTTGATACTCTAAACAAGTAGTGTCACGAGACGATGCACGAATGTGTGTGTCTACGGGGACGAAACAAGATTTGAAGATTACTTTTAATGAAAGTATAATGAAAAGATATAAAAATATATTTAAAATTATATATCTATATATTGCGCTCTTTAATTTTTTAAAATTGAATTTCTACTACTTTACACTCTTCTGCACTTTGTGTGTATGCTAGTGGGCCACGCCTCCACCCACCGAGACAAAGACACTGTATTCTTGACAAAAGGGCTCATGCCATTCGTGCTGTTTTTCTATGGAACTAACACACCACGGTGTCAAAACTAGTGCACAGAGTGAGACCCTGTCCTGCCTGTTAAGAGGCGGGAGACGAGGAAAGCAGCCATCCGTGCAAATGGCAACATATTGAAGCGGGCAAAATTATCCGGTTCATTTTCATTTATTGCTTGATCAATTAATTTATTACCCTGGCCTAGTGCCCACCAGACATCTTGCCACCTTTTAATCTCGAAACGTGAATTGACTTTACAGGGCCCTCTGCTGCATCCATAGCTACAGCGCTCTTCCTTTTTTTCCCAGCAGATAGTGCCATCAAACCACTTTATCCTTAAAAATGCATTATTTACCATTTCAACCAGATAGAAGCATATGCAGGGGTGCAGAAGCTTGACCCGTGAATAGCTGGGGATCTCCAGCACACTTGTCCAAAAAAGCTACAGTGCATTTTAACAGCAGCAGTAGTTGACAGATAGTTGGCTTTGTTTTAAGATGTGTAGCGAAGCCTGGGGAAGGCTTTTTTTTTTTTTTTTTTTTTACCCCTCTTCATGATGTCATAAAAAGCCGCTAAAACGCCTCTTTTCTCTCAATAGAAACATGTGAAGGAGACGATTTTCCCAGATATGGTGCCCCCTAAATGTATCAACACGGGGGACCTTTTTTAATGTAAGAATTTAAGACGACCCTACTTTTTAGCTTCTGGTGATTTTTATCTTTTTTTGTGTGTGTGTCTCTTTGCAGTCTGGCATGGCGATGCCTGATTAGCCTTGCTCCGCTCACAGTGCTGGTTTTTGTTGTGACTCGTTCTTACTAAGTGCGTCACATGGCGTCCGCAATGTCGCCTTACAAAAAAAAAGAGGCAGTGAGGCACACAATTGATTTTGTATTCCTACTAGTATGCATTTCACTCCACTGAAGTTCACATTCACTCCAGTGTGTTTTTAATGTGTTGGACCCACATGGTTAGTTTGCATGTGTTCCAACTTACTGTACCAATGAAACTTCACCCAAATGTCAGCCTCGTAAGGTCAATTTTGTGGCAAATATATCTATATATAATATATAACAGGCGCTGTTTTTACTGAAAATCGATAACAGCTGTGTTGGTTTGGTCGTTTGTTTACATTACATGGCATTTGGCAGCCCCGAAATGTAAGCAAGAGCGTACACGCGCCAGCACACCACAACCAAAACAAACATGGCCGACCACGATTCTTTTATAACTTTTTCATGCTTCTCCTTGAAAGTGTATAAAGGAGTCACATGACCCATATTCCAAACTGACAAATACGTCAACAAACGGGTACAGTAGATATTTGCTGTTCGTGGTAAAAAAAAAAAATCCATTGAAAATTGCTAAACCCTTTAATATGCAGCTTACAGTTATTAAATACATTTTTAAATGCAATATTACACATTAATTACAGGCATACAGTGTAATCACATCGCTTCTTGTCAAAGCGTCTTCGTTGCGGGGAAAGTTTGAATTGACTTGCGAGACTGTGCCCTCTGCTGGATTCATAGCAGCAGCACCCTTATGTTCTTCCTCTGCAGATAGCGCCATCAACTGTTTTTTTTATATCACGTATGTTTGGACAGTGAAGCGTCCCCTAAAGTTGTCTCTTTTGGCTTTTTGTGCCTCATATGCCTGAGTAGTTTCCTCAACAGGGGAATCCGCCCATGTACCCCTGCCCCAAATTCGGGAGAGTCGGGTCTTTTCGACGCTAGCATGGAAGGCAGCTGGTGTTGAAGGTAGACAGTTGAAAGTGAAGGCTGGGTTCTAGTCTCCCCCCGACGCTCAACCCACGCCCTCGGCCACTTAACAAACCCGCGGCATTGTCAAAAAGGGGCGAGTCGGGCACCTGCAGGGGCCACTCAGATGAAGCTGTTTTCTAAATATTGACCAAGGGTGCGTGTCGTTCGTGTCCTTAATGGGATCCAAGGGTTCACGGTGGACTAAGTGGACACACACACATACAGGTGCTCACACACAATAGCCCAGCACCACCCCACACCGCCACCCTCAACCAGCCCCCCCCGTTTTTTTGGCGCTGCTTTACATACAATGGAGGCCTGTGTGTGTGTGCGTGTGTGTGCGCGTGTGTGTGTAAGTGAAGCTGGCATTGTTCATGTGTGGACGGGTTGCTTGTGTACACAGGGTGTCGTGACGGCCTAGCCAACCCCCTCCCCCCTCCCCCCATCCCTACCCGACATCAAACAAACCTGAGAACCACCTCTCACCTACTCTTTCTCCCTCTCCCTTCTTTCCTGTCGCCACCTCAAACCACCCCTCCTTTCCCAGAGCTGGCCAATCAGATCCAGTATAGCATCATCCAGCAAGGGGAATCCTGGGAGAACGGTAAGATGTCGCTCCGAGAAAACAACTTCCTGACGTTATAGTGTTTGGTGCGCAAACTTGAGCTGCGGAACAAAAATAGCCTTCAAAAAAAGTGGAGGGGGCTTGCCGCGCATAACAAATATGCTTGAAATAGGAGGCGGGGCTTGTTCTTGCTGTGTCTAAATAAGGCCCTACTAACCTCTACAATGTGAACTTTATTTCTCCTTATTTATAAAAACTATTTTGAAAAATTCTGTGGACCCTGCCCAAAGTTAATTATTTTCGGACGCCCTGCCCATTTCAGATGTCATTTTAAATGTAGCCTCTTAAAGGAAAAGTGCACTTTTTTTTTTTAAATGTTGCCCATCACCCACAATCCTTATGTGAGACATAAACACAAGTCTTTTTCTTTTTCGTGTGTTCTTGAGAAATAAAAACAGCTTTAAAAAGGCACGTAATAGGACGCACATATTTCATCTAGAAAGCCCGCTATTAAAACTCCTCCAAAAACGTCCATCCAGGTTTTATGGTTTTCTATCCATGCAATAAGCATGTAGTAACAGGCACATTCATGAAAGCATGTAATACTCAGTGTTGTGCTGTATTTTGGTGTTCCTGGGTGCATTGATTTCACATATGAGCAGAGCAAGGAACGCTACACCTACAGTTAACTTTTCCAAACTCAAAAAGAAAAAACACAGCACCAATATGTAGCGTTGCCTTTCTCCAGTAACTTCTGAGGCATTGTGAGTGAGTGTGTGGTGAAACTAGTTCCTAGCCGGCTAACAGCTAGCTGGTGTGGTGTGGCGAGGTGTCATTTTACCATTAATGTAGTTCTTGGGCGTGACAACAATGTTTCTGTAGCTTGGTTAATATACAGGTCACATGATTTAAATGGAGCCTTGTTGGCGCTTTTTTTAAGAAGGCAGAATAGGTGCGTCCCAATATGTGCATTCTTAGCTGCCTCTTTTGATAGCTTTTTTGCATTTACAACACTAAAAAAAGACAAAGTCGTGTGTTCATGTCTCACATAAGGATTGTAGATGATTTTGATAAAAAAGCATGAGTAATAATACACATGTTTTGTGCACACAGTATTCATAAACCCATGCATGTCTCACTGTCCCTCGACAACACACACACACAAACACAGGTAAACTCACCCAACCCCCCCCTCCAAAAGACTTGCCATGACGACAACGCTCAAAACAAAGGACTGTGACTCTTCACTCTCATTTTGGAGCCCTTTCAAAATCAATAGACGACCAATGTACCCTCAAAACCATCTGTCCACAGTAGCTCGTTAGCATCGGGGTGCGGGTCAGTGTTTTTGTTTTGATTGGATAGCGCTGGTCAGTTGACACAAAGCAGAGCAGTTCCTCACCTCTGCCTTGAGTCAGCATCCCTTCCCCCCCCCATCCCCGTCGTCGTGGCAACGCCCTCAGAGTCGCCAAATGGATGAAAGCGGTGGTTGCCTAGCGACAACTTTACATGGCCTGCCGTCCTTCACGCTAATGAGCTAATATCGATGCGCGGCGACAACGTGAACGATCCAGAATCTTCTTACTTGTTCTCGCTGACCATGGTTTTCTTTTTTCCTCTTCGCCCACGCAGGCGAGTCGCCTCTCCTCGCCATCAACAAGCTTAAGTGCCCCCACTGTAACTACATCGCCAAGCACCGGCGCACGCTCAAGAGGCACCTGGTCATCCACTCGGGCGTGCGCTCCTTCAGCTGCGACATCTGCGGAAAGCTGTTCACCCGCCGCGAGCACGTCAAGAGACATTCCCTGGTGAGAGCAAGCACACACACAGCTTAGGTATAGTTCCGTAAATGAATGTGTTAATAGTGTTTACAGGAAATAAATGTACACAGCTGTTACCAAAAAGTAGCAGTCAGTGAAAAAGCTGCCATTTTCTGAAGATGGGGCTTGTTTCATTTGTATGACATGACTGTACAGTCGTCCCTTGTTTATCGTGGTCAATTGGACTGCGGATTTCCTGAACGCAATATGTGCCACTATAGTGTGTTTTTGAAATTATTTAATTCAAGACATTATCGTTAACTCATAACTCATAAGCACATCACCTTTCGCTTTTGTGCGGTCCGTATGTTTGCTACGTCGTGTGTCTCGCTGCACCTCTGATGTAAACAGCCTAAAATGGCGCCCGCGGCCCACATTGCATTGCGCAATAGTTTGCCAGTATTGCGAGAGCTCGTCTTGGCCACTCGATCCAAGATGGCGGCGTAAACAAACCGGATGGTATTTTGGACGCTGGGGCAAACGCCGGCCACGGCAAAATTTTCACAAAAATTTGGGTTGTTAACCGGGGCGGACGTTAACTGAGGTATCAGCTTTTGACATTCCAATTACAATGTTAAATAATCTTGAGAACTCAAAGTGTATTGCTTTTCGATACAGTGCATAATTATGCCACATATCATACAGTCATTGAAAATGGTCTCCAAATAACGTTGGCCGTAATAGTTTTATTGACAATAACTAGTCCTGCAAAATTAGTTATGGTGGCAGGCCTATGCATAAGTAATAATAAGTAGCTTTGTGTCATTTATGCACTGCGGTATCTGGCTAGCTAGCTAAGGGGAATGTGTTGTGGCGTAGACCAATAACGCTAACATCTTGGAGTGTCCATTTTGGATCCCAAAATCGAAGTCACCTCAGTTTGTGTTGTGGTGGCGTGGCACAAACGTCACTCCCATTCTTCACTCAAGTTCATGTTGTGGACTCTCATGAGGTAGCCGCTGGCCACCATCTTGGACGAGTGCACGTTGATTGGTGGCTAAGGTATTGGAGGTACGCCAGAGGCTGTGAAAATCTCACCTTCCCGCCACCACCATGATGTCAGCTGTCCTAATATAGGCCTTCTCAGTTAGCGACTAGCTGGACAGCGTAGCATTTAGCTGCAAAAGAAGGAGCACGATTCCCTCAGGAGCTGGTGGCGAGCTAACAAAAAAATGGAGGCGAGCAAAGCTTCAGCGAAACGGGACTCACCTTATACATTCCCCATCCCATCCCGACCACCCCACCTCTCCACCCTCCAGGTGCACAAGAAGGACAAAAAGTACAAGTGCATGGTGTGCAAGAAGATCTTCATGCTGGCCGCCAGCGTGGGCATCCGCCACGGCTCGCGGCGCTACGGCGTGTGCGTGGACTGCGCCGACTCGCACCAGGCCACCCAGGAGGGCCTGGAGGCCATGGAGGCCATGGAGTTCCCCCGCGACGACGACTTCGAGGGCGAGGAGGGTGAGGACCTGGAGGGGGAGGAGCCTGCTGACAACGACCAATCAAATTGGGCGGAGGGCAACGCTGGTGCTGCCCTGGAGGACGACAAAGAGTTTTAAATGAATCGGTGTTTCATGTACGTGTGCTACACAAGACGACAAGCTGGTAAACAATCAACTCCAAAGTGCTATCAAACGTTGAGGTTGCTTCATTGTGCGAGTTTGACGACGATGTTAAAAAAAAAAAATTTTTAAAAAAAAGCTTTGGTAGCGTGGGAACCCCGCCATGTACAGATTTTATTATGCCCACAAGAGAAAGATTCTAAGATAAATCAGGTTTTTTTGTTCTTTGGTGATGTACTTTTATTATTTCCAGTTATGTGGGCGGGGTGACATAGAAGTGGGGGCTAGGCCAATCATCTAAAAAAAAAAAAATTAAAAAATAATTATTTAATTTAAGAAGAGAGAGAGTTATTATGGTCTTATCAGATAATCTAATTTTTATTTCCGTTTCTTCTTTTTTTTTGCTGTTTAGATGGTGTTTAGGTGCGCTAAGTATGTTACATTATTCTGTTGTTTTTGTTTTTTTATTATTTGTGATTTTTCTTTTCTTTTCCCTGCACAAATCTTGGAACCAAAAAATCTGTTTAGTGACTCTAATGTATCTCAGCCATATTTATGATATTAATTTAAAACGCTTAGGGGCTGTGACGTCGTGCCAAACAGACCGCACACCAAGATTTAGCAGGAGAGTGAAAGAAAAGATTTCAAAACTACTGAATACGCTTACAAGGAAAGACACCTTTTTAAAGTAAAAGAATATATATATATGGAAAAAAAAAGTGCAAGGGGAGCTATTCTAGCTAGCTTTATACAAATCGCCGCGTCACAGTAACACTTTATTGTCGATGAAACAAAAAGCATTTGACCTTCACTTAAAGCTTGAATTGTTGTTTTTTTGTTTCTGTTTTTTTTTTTTTGCCAAATGATTTGGTGCTGTAAGAAATGCTTTAGTGGCAGAAATACTGGACCTACACAGTCAGGCTTATGGCCGGGGTGTCCAAACTTGAAATTGAAGGATGGGGAGGGAGCGGGCACTTTTAAAACACGCAAAAAAAACAATCCAATGTAGGCAAGATACGCTCAGCCGGGGTGCGGCAAACCTCAGAATACACTATGGTTGGGGGGTCCCTAAACCCCCCAAAAAAGAATTTCTGGAGGATATTTGTCAACTTTCTTACCACACAAACCAAAAATCAATCATTTTGGCTTTAAACGCACCTCGTGGTAGCGCAGTGGGGTTGGAAAAAGATGTGCATCTTCGGGTATGCATTTTTGTATGTGGAGTCTCCCTATTCATGTCTCTAAGGGGTGGTCACGGGACAGTTGTTGGTGTTGCGCAACAACGGGTGCAAAACCACTCTTCGATACGGGGTACTTTCACATTTCATGGTAGCGTAGCAGAGTTCGAAAATGATTTTTTGCCTTCTAATCCAAAAGGCGTCTTCAGGTCTACGTGTGGAGTTGTTGGTGGTACATTTTTTCCCTTTTACATATATTTCAAGTCAAAACTGTGTTTTTTTTTTCTGTATTGACCTCTTTTTCGGTCTTTTTTTTTTTTTTTTAGTGGCTAATTTTATTTTCCCACAATGTTTCGCGAGCCGGGCCGCACTTTGGACACCGCTGTTACAAACAGAGGATCACAACACCACCCCTATTGTGACCACGCCGGGGACATAAACAGGGAGACTCTGCCCTAAAAGTTCAAACCAAGTCCCCCCCGGGGAAGCTCTGCCAGCCCCTACCCTGTTTGTGCGTGGCCCAAAATCCTCCCCAGGAAAGCTCTGATGTGGGCGGTATATCATTTTAATTCCAGAATATGCCGCGGGCAAATAAAAACGAAGCCTCTCTCCCGGGGCTGCAGATGGACCCTTGTGGCCGGACTTTGGACACCTCCGGCTTATAAAACTGACTCAGCTTCACCTCCTATACAACACTGTCGACTATCAGGTAATCTTCGCCATGCTTTTAACCTTTTCTAACTAGATAGATCTACCGGCAGTACTTTTTAACGAGGACCTAAGTGGACGTCTTGTTTATATTTGGTACCGGTTGTATACATATATATATATATAATACACACACAGAACGGCGTTTATATATTTGATTGTGTGAGGAGGCGTCCTGTTTTTGGTGTTGATTTTATTTGGTCTGCCAGGTAAGAAAACACTTTGTTCAAAAAAAAAAAAAAAAAAAAAGTGGATCTCTATGGCGCCATCATAGACATGCACTTACATTTTTGTGTTCACCAAAATCATATTTTGCTTTTCTTCGAAATTTCCCCAAATGCGGGTCTGAATGGAACTTTGGAAACTTTCTTCCAACTGTTTTTTTCTGTTGTTATTTAATATTGACTCCAAAAAATGCAATCAAGACTGTTAATTTCTATTTGTCCAACCAAAATTGTTTATTATTATTATTATTATTGTTGTTGTGTTATAATGTACGGGAGGAGCCCGATGATAGCGTAGTGGGGGGAGGGGGGGAAATCCTGTAATTGTTGAATTTTGTTTTTTTTAATGCTAAGCTACCATTCACTTTACCCCTCTCCCCCTTTTCTTGTTCTAATTTTCCTCATTATTAGCACATTTTTTCAAGTGTGGACGGAAAGCTCGGAGCGGCAGTACGTGCGTTCATATGCAGTTTGTACGGAAACGTGTAACCTCCCTTTACTCAGTGGAAGAAGAAGTATATTTTAGCTTAGCTTCATCCTCCTCGTGTCACTTTTACCTTCAAATCACTGTGGGTGGGCCTATATAATGGATATATATATATATTGTGGAGAATCTATCAGATGAATATATATATATATATATGAAAAATATATTATTTAACTTTAGTGGACTTGCAAACCTCCCAGCGCCGTGTTTTTTTTGTTGTTTTTTTTCCCCCAAGAACCTTCCGTTTGCTTTTTTCTTGAGTGCTGCTCGGCCGTCACGTCTTCATCTGTCCTGTGTTTGTTCTTTTGATACTATTTACCATCCTACTGATTTTTATTGTCATGAATGATTTTTAATGCTGTATTTCTTATATGGAAGACAAAACAAAAACCAAGCAAAAACACTAACAGATGTCTGTTTTTGTTTTGTTCTCCCCCCACCCCCACTTCTTTTTTTCCGGCTGTGTTTTTTTACGCTGTTGCTGCAAAAAACAAAAAGAAAAAAAAAAAACCAAACAAAAAAAAAGTTGTGTTTTTCAACTTTTTTGCTCTTTCACACAGCGATGCAAAACTCGGTGCCCTCCGAACACGAAGCAAAAATTCAGGTTACTCTTTTTACGTTTTTACCAAATGTTTTCAAAGGTGGAATGACATTCTCCTCGTTTTGTTTTTTTTTCTGTTTTGAAATAAGAAATTGTACTACTGTTCCTCTCTATACTACATTTTAAGAATAAAACTTTGATATTGCTCTCGTTCATTTCTTGCTTTTCTTCACCTGAAATCAAGATTTCTGTTAAATTTTGAGATGCAACTTTAGTAAGTAAAGTAAAAAATTTTTAAAAAAAAAGGTCTGAACATATATAAGCCGCATCGTCATAAAACGGCGTGTTGTGGCATTGCTTTCCAGCAGAGCAGCGCATGATGGGAAGCAGTTACTTAAACTCATACTAGTAGTTCTCTTGTACTTTTGCGTGTTAAGTTGCTGTGTGAGGATTTTAGCGTTTTTTTTTTTTTGGATGACACCGTGAGTCAGACTGTTGTGTTGATTTCCGGTGGGTGTGTTGACAAGTAGTTTGTGGTTGGTTCAGGACAAAGAAAGAGCTACCCGCTTCGTCCATGATTTGCAAACGGTGCTGCGTGGCCAAATTAGCCGCAGGGTTCAAAATTTAAGGAAAAAGTAGTATCTTATACACAGGAAATTGTGGTATTTGCTCACTAACCAAGCAATCTTCTTGTTTAACTCGCGGGTGCCCATTACGTCGAGCGTAGTAGTAGTTTGGGTCGCATAAATGTCAGCTGACATTAAGCTCCCCTTACATTTATTAGGCATGTATTTACATTCATTTGAGAACTTGGAGAGATTACATATCCAATGTGAAATGTCTATTATGTAAAAATAATGTATGTAAATAAATGTACAATGTTAACTGTAACCCTACTTTTGGTATAACTCAACTACTATCAACTACTCAGATGACCTGTAAACTTTGAGACTGTGAATGTGAAATACTAATCGTTAGTATTTCGTATAGCAGTTTCAAAATTTAGCGGTTAAATGTCATATATTTTATAGTAAGCCCCCTGATGCACAGCTGATGTAAAGTACATAACATACATAAATACTCGTAAGTACAGTAAATACATATTTTTGGGTGTTTTTATAGTAGAAGGTAGAGCTTTGGGACTTAGTGTGAAAAGACTTCAAAGTGCTGCCCCCTGCTGGCAAACTACAACATCCTGCAGTTTGTCTCACTACCGCCAGGTGGCAGCACTCGCGCGTGTATTTCCCTCTTGTCCTGTTTACTTCGCCATACTTGGGACCCCACGTGAAGACTTTGCATGCGTTTTGCACCAGCCCCGCGACAAAGGTCAGGCAAAATGTCACAGTTGGGTCGTTTTAAGATGCGCGATAATCCCCTCTTGGGTCACGGCCAGCCTGTTTACGCGCTTATCTCATGTTGCCATGGCGCCTGAACGCATCAAATTCCGCCAACGTGACCTCCCTCGGGGCGTGTCCGAATGTGGCAAGGAAAAAAAGCCTTAACCTTAAATTGCGTCTATTTTGAGTGCGCCTTCCTTTTGTGCGCTTGTCTGTCAGCGGTGTTGTCGGCAGGCTGCNTCCCGGTACGTCTTTCAAAACATTTTACCCACCACCCATAGGGGGCGTCACAATCGGCTTTTTTTTTTGCATATGAAGGTCAGAGGCCAGTCAAAATAATAGAAATATAGCCTATGTGGATATAATTTGAAGAATATATTTCAATGAATACATATAAAGAAGTTTGAGTTGTAATAAAAAAAAAAAAACACAAATATTGAAATAAATATTAGACTATTTCCCCACTTGATTGGCTGTAAGAGTATAGCTGGATTTCTTTTTGTATTCATAAATTTCGTGTGCTTTAATATTTGTGTTCCGTTCAAAAAACGGGTGTCCAAACTTAATTTTTATATTTGAAGGAATAACTGATTCAAAAAGAGTATTATTAGTAACGTTCCTTCCTTAATCACTCTTGTTTTCCTTATATATATATACACATATATATAATATTTATCATTAATTTATCAAATTTTTATTTGAATCTTTTTTTTTTTTCTTGTCACGTTATGATTTTATTCTAAGATAACTCCACCTTTTTCCGGTATTTATTTCATCTATATTTTAATAAGTTTAATAAGGGCATGTTTTTTTCCTTCATAATGAGACTTTATTGTCATGTAATCACCTTTTGTTCCCCCATAACGCTTTAATTTTAATTTCAATATTTCTTTCTTGCTAATACTGGGGCTTCAATTTTTATTTTAATTATAACGATTGCATCGTGTTTTTTCCTCTTAATGCGACTTTGTTTTGATAAATTGACTATTTTTTTTCTTAATTTAGTAGTTGATTTTAACGGTAATAACAATGCTTTCCTCATATTACAAATTTATGCTTGTAAAATTCGGAGTTCATTCGGACTAAAATTCGGAATTCGTTATTTGTTATTTCCATAATTATGTTTTCCCTATAATTTTATGACTTTATTCTTGTAAAATTGAGATTTTTTTCATGAATTTGTTACGTAATTTGTATTTTAATCATTCTAATTCCGTTTTTTTTTTAAATAATATTAATTTATTCTGCTAATAATCAAATCCAAATGTATTCCCATATCCACTAACTACTGCTGTTTAGTTTCCGTTTTTGATATTTATTATTGTCGTTTTTTTGTGTGCAATTGTATTTTTCAAAAGACATTGGCCCCGGGGTCCCGCTTTGTACAGCCCTGTTGTCGGCATTGTCAGCGAAGGAGAGAAAGTGTCCGAAACGAAGCAAAGAAGAAAACACACACACAGCCAATGTTGTGTTTGCGTGGTCGATATTCGGTGTTCTCCTTGTGTTTAGTGTGTGTGGATTCATGCTGCTGATGTTCCGCCCCTGGCGTTGACACGGTAAACTGATCCTAAGGGGTCCGAGAGGGGAAATAGCGCACACACACACGCACACACACACTCCAGAGGGAGAGGAGAGCAGCGTAGGAGCGCCACTCACACGGAGATTGGGTTACAGCTGAATTAGATCTGAGCTGTGGGAACCAGCACCTTCCCTTCAACACACACACACACACACACGTGTTGTCACTTGTGGACATGGCGAGTGTGTCAGATGATATATGCACATTCTCTCACACACACACACACACACACACACTGACAGATGCTTATAAACAAACACACAGCAGATGCAGGGCTACTGCACACACACACGCCAACACGGAGAGTGACAGGTTTCAATGTGGCGCAAACGCAGGCGACGTTTTGTTTTCTTATGCTAATCTCTCCTCTGTGTGTTTATTTATGTGACCCTGCCAGGTCCGTGTGGCCAAACGTGTGGGTGTGTGTGTTTAGGTCCTACCAGGCGACGCCCTCTTTTAAAGCTCAAATCGCAACGACTGTTTTCAATTGACATGCGATTGTTTTGGTTTATCAACTTAGTATTAGTCAAGCACGCGCCATAAAGGGAGTAGGAAGAAGTAGAGCTGATTCCAAGTCCTACAAGCAGCCGCCATCTTGCATTTTTTCGATTCATTTTTATTTTTAATATTGTTTTCTTACCCACCACTCAGGCTGTCAGTAAGGGATTACAGATATTATATTTGAAATACTTTGAATTTAAGCTTACACAAAGTTAGAATCGGCCAATTAGATTTATGCATTTTTATTACACTTTTTATGACCGTCATGGGACTTGCTAGCCCAAGATTGGGGGGAAAAAAGTGCGCATTGGGTCCCAAAACGGTAGAAAAATTTCCAAGACAATTTGTAGATTTTTGGACCCATTGGGGACTTCAAAAGTTGTCCAAAAACATTTTTATGCTTAGGTCCCAAAATGGTCTGAAATATGTAATCAAATGTATAACTCTGCATTTGAACGGGAAAATAAATATTTGTTACATTTTTAGTAGACTGTTTTGAGACCCAACGTTTCAATTTGTTAGTGATTTAAAAAAATGTACACCTTTTACCCTATAGTCCCAAAATGGTCTAAAAACGGCAATAAAAATGCATGCATCTGATGCAGTTCAACTGGAAAACAAATATTCTTATCAAATTTAAAGACTTTTTTGACCGTTTTGGGACTTAATGTCTCAATTTGTTAGTGATTTAAAAAAAAAAAAGAACACTTTTTACCTTTGGGTCCCAAAATGGTTTTAAAAGTCCAATAAAAATGCCGTAGCTCTGATACACTGGAAATCAATGTCACATTTTTTTTTGACGTTTTGGGGAAACAGCGTCTAAATTTGTTGAACATAAAGAAAAAAAAAGCGGACTTTTTCCCATTAGGTCCCAAAATGGTCTAAAAATTGTGATAAAAATTACAGATCTGATGCAGTTCAACTGGAAAACTAAAATTCATGTTACATTTTAAAGACTTTTTAGACCTAAGGGTAAAAAGTTTGTTTTTCCCCCTCAAAAGTTCAAGAACGTCAGACCTAACAAATAAACAAAACCCCAAGACCAAAAAAGCTGGCCCACATATTCCATCCATCCATTTTCTACGCCGCTTATCCTCACTAGGGTCGCGGGTATGCTGGAGCCTATCCCAGCTGTCTTGATTATGGTAATCCAATCAGCAACACTCACACTTGGCTGTTTTCCGGAATGGCTTTCCAGCTTGCGGATGGCCTAAAATGACCTCACAGGCAGGGGTCCAGAGCGCCGCCTGTGGCCGCGCCGCGCACTTGATCGTCATTTGCCTCGGTTTTGAAGTCACGAGGGGGCGCGTCGCGAGTGAAAGTCGACGTGGGGTCGGTTTGAAAGCGTCTTATCTGGGAGGCGTCTTTGATAAGGGGCTTTGAAGTGGGGCGAGTCGCCGTGACAACCACGATGGCGCTAATTGATAACCGGCTGATTGCTAACGAGCTGCCTCGGGCTGTGTGATAATGCAAGGGAGGGGTTTTGGCGATAAGGGGTTAACGCAAACCTATGGCGTCTCCCCCTGCTGGCCATTAGCAGGGAAGCGGCGTCGCCAAAGACGCCCCGCAATGAACGCAATGTCGGATTTTTGACCTTTCCAGGGTAACATTGGCGATAAAGTCCCGATTAAACCGAAACACTGTGAAACCTCCGAAGGCCACGCCGGAAGATAACGATGCTTTTTATCCGCATTGTCGCTGCTTGGGCGCTTCAACCACGTAGATAAGAAAGAATGGAGTGTGTGTGTGTATTAAACTCAAGGAGCAGGCGGGGCGGAATCAATTACAGAGCAAGATTTTCCCAGCAGCTCCGTCGCGGTGGGAAAACGGTCGCTTCCTTTGGCGTGTGTTTTAGCATGTAGGAGAAAGTTTGTGTGTGTGTGTGTGTGTGGGCGCACGTATCACAACGTGAATGTCTGCGTATGTAAATGTGTAGGCGTGTTTATCACTGCGCGTGTGTGTGTGGGAGAGAGGGAGGACAGCTGGCACGAGGCACAACACTGGGAAAGTTTTTTGTTGGCCTTCAGAAAAGCACTTCTAATCTTCTAATCACTTTAGATGAGGATAATGATTGTTATAAAAAAACATGTTTTTCTCACGTATGTAAATATTAGTGATGATGGACTATGGTTATTTTAAAAAAATTTAATCAGCACTGTTTTCATTGTTTTTTTTTTTCAAAATAAAATAACAACTTTGGTATGTATACTGTGTGTGTATATATATATCTATATATATATATATTCATTAATTCATTCATTTATTTTCTATACCGCTTATCCTCATTAGGGTGGCTGGTATGCTGGAGCCTATCCCAGCTGACTTTGGGCGGGAAGCGGGGGACACCTTGGACTGTGTGTATATATATATATAT
>QODF01000140.1:1041391-1128350 GCA_024372805.1 Oostethus manadensis
ATACACACGTATGTATATATATATATATATATATATATATACACACGTATGTATGTATATATATATATATATATATATACACACGTATGTATATATATATATATATACACACGTATGTATATATATATGTGTGTGTATATGTATATATGTGTATATATATATATAAAACAAGAGTGGATGAGATAAAATGCAATTGAAAAATAAAAAATATGACCTTACTGAAATTAACCAGCACTTGTTTCATTATTTTTCAAAATAAAATAAATAAATACAACTTAATATTATTAATTAAAAAAAACAAGAATGAAGAGATTAAATTTGAATAAAAAAGCAAAACTAGTAGAAGTAGAGTTGAACAAATGTTTTTTAATTGAATTTAACCAGCACTCGTGTCCTTATTTTTCAGAATGAGAAAATAAAATGAAATATAACTAAAAAATAATTTGTAAAAAAAAAACGGTGATAAGATTAAAGATTTTTCAACACACACTAAAATAGTGACAGAGTTGAACAAAAATATAATGTTACTGAAATTCACCACCACTGGTTTCATTATTTATCAAAATAAAATATTTGCTGCAATTTATTCGCATTATTTTGTAATTACTTATTTGTGATTTTTTTAAATATAATTATTATATATTAACATTATTTATATATTTGTATTTATAATAAAATGCATATATATATACTGCGTATGATTACAATGCATCTATATAATAAAATATATAATATACTGTGTATGATTAAAATGCATATATATATATAATAAAAATATAAAAAATATATAACCTACCGTATATGACTCCTCGGTGAATCACCACCTTATCGCGGTGGAGGGGTTTGAGTGCCCGAGTGATTCTAGGAGCTATGTTGTCGGGGGCTTTATGCCCCTGGAAGGGTCTCCCAAGGCAAACAGGTTCTAGGTGACGGGCCAGACTAAGAGTGATTCAGAAGACCCTAAGGAAGAATATCAAAAGGAGTGACGGCACATCGCCCAGTTGTGGGACACCAGAGCCTCACCCTGGAGCCAGGCCTGGGGGAGGGGCTCGCAGGCGAGAGCCTGGTGGCCAGGCTTTCACCCGTGGGGCCTGGCCGGGCCTAGCCCAAATCAGGAACACGGGAACTCCCCTCCCCGCAGACCCACCACCTGCAGGGGCAAGCATAAGGGTTTGGTGCAATGTGGTCTGGGCAGTGGTCAAGGGCGGGTGTCCGGGCGAACTGGTCTTTGGCAGCCAAATCTGATTATTGGGACAGGGAATGTCACTTCTCTGGTGGGGAAGGAGCCCGAGCTTGTGGAAAAGGCGGAGACATTCCAACTAGATATAGTCGGACTCACCTCAACCCACAGTTTGGGTTCTGGAACCAAATTCCTTGAGAGGGGCTGGACCTTGTTCTTCTCTGGAGTTGCTGCAGGAGAGAGGCGGCGAGCTGGTTTGGGCTTATTAATAGCCCCCCGGTTTGGTGCCTCTGTGCTGGAGTCATCCCCAGTGAACGAGAGGGTTATTTTCCTACCCCTTCGGGCTGGGGAAAGGGTCCTGACTGTGGTTTCTGCGTACGTGCCGAATGGCAGGTCACAGTACCCATCTTTCTTGGAATCTGGACAGCGCCCCATCTGGTGACTCCATAGTTCTACTGGGAGACTTCAACGTCCATGTGGGAAACGAGATTGTGACTTGGAGGGGCTTGGTTGGGAGGAACGGCCTCCCTCATCTGAACCCGTGTGGTGTGTTGTTGCTGGACTTCTGTGCGAATCACAGTTTGTCTATAACAAACACCATGTTCGAACATAAGGATGTCCATAAGTGCACTTGGCACCAGGACACCCTAGGTCGCAGGTCTATGATCGACTTTGTGGCAAACCGTTTGACACCTCAGAATGGGGAAGCGACCCCCAGTTCACACTGTTTACGGTGCGGACGAGGGCTTGCTGACCTCGATTGAGGATATAGTTAGTCGGTTGAAAGAATACTTACATAGAGGAAGCAGAGTCTGAGGATACGTACGTGGACAGTTCTATCACCGTGGCTGGGGTAGTTAAAACACTCCTCAATGGCAAGGCTACAGGTGTAGACGAGTTTTGCCCTGAATTCCTCAAGGCTCTGGATGTTGGGGGACTGTGTTGGTTTACATGCCTCTACAACATTGCATGGAAGTCGGGAACAGTTCCTCTGGACTGACAGACCGAGGTGGTGGTCCCCATTTCTAAAAAGGGTGACCGGATGGTGTGTTCCAACTATAGGGGGATCACACTCCTCAGCCTCCCTGGGATAGTCTACTCCAGGGTGCTAGAGAGAATGGTACGACTGTTAGTCGAACCTCGGTTACAGGAGTTGCAATGTGGTTTTTGTCCCGGTTGCGGAACAATGACCAGCTCTATACCCTTGTAAGGGTACTGGAGGCTATGTGGGAGTTTGCCCAACCGGTCTACATGTGTTTTGTCCTGTGTTCCGGGAGTACGGGATTGGTGGCCCGCTACTACTTGCCATTCGGTCCTTGTACAATCGAAGCAGGAGCCTGGTTCGCATTGCCAGCAGTAAGTCGAGCTTGTTTCCGGTGAACGTTGGCCTCCGCCAAGGCTGCCCTTTGTCACAGATTCTGTTCACAATCTTCATGGGCAGAATTTCTAGGCGCAGTCAAGGAATTGAGGGAGTCCAGCTTGGTGACCTTAGGATCTCGTCTCAGCTAGTTGCCAACGATGTGGTCCTTATGGCCTCATCAGGCTGTGACCTTCAGCGTTTACTGGAGCGGTTTGCAGCTGAGTGTGAAGCTTCTGGGATGAGACTCAGCACCTCCAAATCCGAGGCCATGGTTTTCAGTCGGAAATGGGTTGACTGTACCCTCCGGGTTGGGAGTGAGGTCTTGCCTCAGGTGGAGGAGTTAAAGTATCTCAGGTTCTTGTTCACGAGTGACGGAAGGTTGGAGCGTGAGATCGACAGACGGATCGGTGCAGCTTCAGCAGTAATGCGGTCGCTGTACCGGACCGTCGTGGTGAAGAGAGAGCTGAGCCGGAAGGCAAAGCTCTCTGTTTACCGATCGATCTACGTTCCCACATCATGACCGGAAGAACAAGATCGCGGATACAAGCGGTGGAAATGAGTTTCCTCCGTAGGGTGGCTGGACTCACCCTAAGAGATAGGGTGAGGAGCTCGGCCATCCGGGAGGAGCTCAGAGTAGAGCCGCTGCTCCTTCACATCGAGAGGAGCCAGTTGAGGTGGCTCGGGCATCTAGTCCGGAAGCCTCCCGGGCGCCCTGGTGAGGTGTTTTGGGCATGCCCAGCCGGGAGAAGGCCCTGGAAAAGACGTAGGACACGCCGGAGGGACTGTCTCACAGCTGGCCTGGGAACGCCTTGGTGTCGTCCCGGTGGAGCTGGAAGTAGTCGCCGGAGACCGGGAAGTCTGGACTTCCCTTTGGAAGCGGAAGAAAACGGAATGGAATGGAAAATTGTATATGATTAAAATGCATATATATATAATAAACATATATAATATACTGTATATGAGTAAAATGCATATATATAATAAAAATATATGATATACTGTATATGATTCATGTGCAAATATTACAGTAAAATAGAACATGTAAAATGTGTGTGTGATGCTTAGGGAGGGTGCCTTGTGGGGGGTAATTATGTCCAATCGTCCTAAATGGGACAGTCGGGAGGTGGGGCCAGGGAGGGGTGTCCTGTGAAAGCCATTTGTGAAATATTCATCACTGTCAGCTGTCGTCCCGACAAGGAGGGACCACGAAGCACACGAGACCGTGCACCATGCAGACGTGCGTCCATTCACATGCATATGAGTGACAGGTTCTTCACCGAGGGGCGGCTCCCCCGCCCCCCACCACTGTCTTATCATCCCCTCTTGCTGGGACACCTGTGAGTGTGAGAGTAGCAGCTGTCCCAAAGGATTACAAGCATCCCATGTTGATCCCGTTACTTGTGCGACACGTCACACGGTCTTTCCAAGACCGAGACCTCTTCCTGTCCGGGGCTCTGCTACGCCCCGGTTACCGCAAGGTGAACGACCGTGTGACCGCCGCCGACCCGCGGTCCCCGGCACGTGACATGGGAACGGGCAAAGCCATTAAATCGTGAGCCCACTCAGCCCCCGAGGTTGCGGGATACTTGGCATTCCTGCACCGACTGGGACTGTGAGAAATATGTCCCGGCCTTAAAAAGTGTGTGTGAGTGTGTAGCGCGCACGTGTCCCTGTCTTATGCGCCCCTGCAGTATGGAAATGTCTCCATCGCTTCCTAGTCTATATGTCCACAAATTGTGTCCTCTTGTGTCCCACTAGCCCAGTGGTTCCTAAGCTTTGGTTATTCCCCAAATATTTGGACTTTGTTCCCATAATATTATGATTTTGCAGAAATTACAACTTTACTTTGTTTTGTTTGTTTCTCATAATTTGTCGTAACAATGTTTTTTCTCTTAATATTTCAACTCAGTGCTACTAAAAGGACATAATTTTTCCTCATAAGTTTATTCTTGGAAAACGGCGACTTTTTTTCTCGTTAGAATATGACTTTTTCTTCAATATTTTGACTTTATTCTTGGAAAATTGCAGTTTTTTTCCCCCCCAACTATTTTCAACACACAAGTTCTTGTAATTATGACTTTATTTCCATCATATATTGTCTTTATTGTTGTAACATAACTATTTCCGCAACCTAACTTTTCAAAAACGACAACTTTATTTGTTTTGTTCGTTTTTCTATATTCATATAATAAAAAAAACATATTTACATTTTATACTACTGAAGTGACATTTGGTTCCCTTATAGTATCCTTATATTATGAGTTTATTCTTGTAAAAATGCGCCTTTGTTAGAATAAAACTATTCTCTCTTCATATTTTGACTTTGTAAAATTACATCTTTTTTTTTCAACTATTAAATTTTTTTGTAGATTTTCTGCTCGTCATATTAAGACTTTATTCCTATAATAATTTGACTTTATTCTTGTAAAATTACACATTTTTCCAACTTTTTGTTAGTTTTTTATAATATTACCGTACAACTTCATAAAATAACACCCTTGTTATGTTCCCGTAATGCCACTTATTTTCCTCATGATATATACAATTATGACTTATTTTCATAATATTTTCACTCCATTCTTGTAAGATGAATGCAGATTTTTCCATGTTTGCTGTTTATTTGGATTTTTTTAGTTTTATTGTTAAATTATTTTTAGAATGAGCCATTTAAAAATTGCTCAAATGTGCCCCTAATAACCCGTATAGTGACAAAAATAAGCTGACGGTATGACATCACGCATGCTCTTAATTGTGCCTAATTGTGGTCCCGCCATCACTTTTTGGGGGGGGGTGACAGCTGAATACACCTACTTTCCCATGCTGTCACGGGTCAAAGGTTGCTGGCACAGTTGTTACGCGGCCTCGCACACAAGGACTCTCCTGTATGTGCGCCGCTGACCACAATGGCGCTCCTAGCATGCGCTGAAACAGGAGAGGCCGCCTGCCAGGGGGATTTCACTGTGTGTGTGTGTGTGTGTGTGTGTGGGATACAACAATAACCTGCAGAATGAGGGGCAGACGTGTGTGCGTGCGGCAAGTCGTAGCCTCAGTAACGATGAACGTGGCCTTGCGAGGCTCCACCGGGCCTCCTGTTTGTTTAGATTGAGTGATTTGCGTCCCGTGTGTGTGCGTGTGTGTGTGTGTGTGTGTCCACCGACTGCCATGGCAGCTCTCAGCGTTTGAACTGCGGGCATTCAAAATTCAAAACTTCCTCCTTTTCTTTCCAGACAAAAATACGCCGGCCTTCGTTTCTTCGTTTGTTTGGCTTGCCAGTTCAAGAATGTCCCGGGGAGAACGAAAAAAAAGACAAAAGTTGAGAGAGGGAAACAAAATCACCCCGGGAATTTCAAATAAAAGCATCCAACTTAACAAACTTCTTTGTTCCTGTTTGACTTTTGGAGACGAGAAGATTAGATGGGCCAGACCCATCTAGGCGTGCTAGCATACCTGCAATGCCAGCATCCTTACGTTTTATAATCCTTGACTCGCGGACCGTTTGTGGCCAAGTAAGTCTGACATTTTCACGCCCGGCGCCATTTGCCGCCCCTGCACAACCTAAAGCTCCATTGAAGGATCATGACGGCGCCCCCCCACTCTGTGCCGTGTGGGGAACATCTCAGGTGGGATCTCCTTGTCATGCCAGTGACGTCGGACGCCATCGGAACCGTCAAGGGAGAGTAAAACTTTCCTCCATCTTTCAATGTCCCATGTGTGCTGCTCTCCTGCAAATTCCAAACGGACTTGAAGGAGACGCGGGTTTTGAAGATGTTTTTTTGTTCTTAAAAGCCTTCTCTGGTCGTCTGACGGTGACCGGCCTGCACTCAGCACCGGTAACAACCTTCATTTGTGTCGAGGATGGTCCCGCGTCTTGACGGGCAGTCATTGGGATCTGGTGACATTTTTTTTGGGGTCTACCGTTTGACTTCTTCGTTCCAAAACCCTCAGGATGTTTGAAGAAGATTAAAATGGCGTCCAAACTCAGCAGTGATGGCGCTGAGGTTGCGAGAGGCCTTGCTCGTGCAGCTCAACAATCCCACCGCCCTCGAAGACGGAAATCTTTCTTGCCTTTCCCACCAAGAGCTCACGAGAGTGACCTCAACCCAAGCCACACCGAGAGATGGATCTTTTGCTAAGATGATGCTACCTGGAATGGGGGCAGTGTTGTACATGCTGGCTTGTTTTTGCAGTCTTGCCCCCCACCCCAAAAAAAGAAGAAAGTTTTTCCCAAATTTCCGCGGGTGGACCTCTCTCAGGGCACCAACCTCTCTCAGGGCCCTCTTGTTTTCTCTTCTGGAATAAGCTTTCCACCACCAGGAATAGCTGAAGAAACTGTGAGACGGCGGCGGGGGCTTTCCGCGGCGGTTGGCGGGAACAGACGCACACGGCAGCGGGGGTCACGCTCGCCTCACGTATAAATAAAGCACACAAAGACGGAAAGGGCGCGGCGTTGGCTTGTTGTGCTGAGGTGTCTCGCTAACGGGGGTGCGCGTCGTCTAATTAAGCCAACCCTCTGTCTGCGGTTTATGTTTGCGTCTTCACGTTGGCCCCCCCCCCGGGCCCCGAGGGGAAAAAGTATCCTTCTCCGTCATTGTTCTCTCGACAGAAACCGCTTATAGCGTTTTGTTGTTGTCCTCCTCGCTCCGTCTTTGGCGTTCTAACTGTCTTCCTTCATTCCCACCATCCGCAAAGCATCAGCCACCCCCATCCACCCACCCAGGCCGACGCCAGCTTCAAAAAGAAACAAACGGTTCCCAAACCCTTTTAAAAATAGCCGCTGTGCTTCCTCGTCCTTCATCAAGCAGCGGCGTATCTTATCGTAACTACTGCGTGGAAAAGGCGGGGCCGCCGCCATAGCAACGAGTCCCTGCCTTAATATGTCCGTTTCTTTTTTAAGGGTCCTTCTGCCGAGAAAGATTGTTTGGAAGGCCGCTTTAAACATTGTAGCCACCGTTTTTAAGTTTTAGGTCGCTTTACCCTGAACACACTAGCGCCACCTACCCAGCCACGTACGAGTAACTTTAGTGAGTGAAAATGCATTGTTTATATTGTTCTGTGGGTGCTCTGTATGGCAAGTAAATGTGATGGAGTGAGGTTCCTCCACGCTGTAGATGTTTGCATAAAGTAAAAGAATACATTCAATGGAGATGCTTACAACCTGTAATGCCAGATAAAGAAAGCAAATTTTGCTGTACCTCAACAACAGGCAAAAAGGGGATTGGAGTGAGGTTCCCCTGAAGCTGAAAAGGTTAGCATGAAGTGAAATCATGCATTCAGTAGTGGTTCCTACAACCTGTAATGCTAAATACAATAGAGCAAAATTTTTGCTAGAAAATAATATTGCACATAGCGACAACAGAAAGAAAAAGCAATGGAGTGAGGTTCCCTCAAAGCTGTAAAAGTCAGCATGAACTAAAAACACACAGGGGTTCCTGCAACCTGTTATGCTAAATAAATATTGAGTGTGTTTGTCACTGAAAAATAACATTGCACATGGCAACAATAGAAAGAAAAAGTGATAGAGTGAGGCTCCCCTAAACTGAAAAAGTTAGCATGAAATAAAAGTGTGTATTGAATATGGGTTCCTACAACCTGTATTGCTAAATAAAGATACAGCAAAGTTATCAATAAAAAATAGTGTCATGCATAGCAACAACAGGCAAAAAAGGGATTGGAGTGAGGTTCCCGCAAAGCTGAAAAAGTTATCATGAACTAAAAACATTTATGGGGTTACTAAAACCTGTAATGCTAAATAAAGATTGAGTGAATGTTCACTAAAAAATAATATTGCACGTAGCAACAATAGAAAGAAAAAGTGATGGAGTGAGGTTTCCCCAAGCTGGTTAGCATGAAGTAAACGCATGCATTCAGGAGAGTTGCCTACAACCTTTAATGTCAAATAAAGATACTGCAAATAAATTTTGCTCTAGAAAACAATAGTGCACTTAGCAACAACAGGCAAAAGGGGGATTGGAGTGAGTTTTCTCTGAAGCTGAAAATGTTAGCCTGAAGTGAAAGCATGGATTCAGTGGCGTTTCCTACAACTTGCAATGCTAAATAAAGATAGAACAAAATTTGTACTAAAAGATAATATCGTACATAGCAACAACAATCAGAAAGGGGATTGGAATGAGGTTCCCTCAGGCTGGAAAATTTCTCAAGAAGTAAAGGTACACGTTAAATAAAATTTCCTCCAACCTGCAATGCTAAATCAAGATGGAGAAACGTTTGCAGCCTAAAATAACAACATTGCACATAGCAACAACAGGCAGAAAAGCAGATGGAGTGAGGTTCCCCCAAGATGGAAAAGTTAGCATGAAGTAAAGGCACGCATTCAATTCAGTAAAGGTTTCTACAACTTGCAATGCTAAATAAAGATAAACACAGTTGTTTGCTCTTGAAAATGAATAGCAAAAACAGGCAAGAATGAGGACGTATGATGTTCCCCCAAGCTGGAAAAGTTAGCAAGAAGTAAAAGTACACATTCAAAACTATGTTCCTACAACAAACGTTGCTTAATACAGCAACGTTTGTGCTAGAAAGTAACAATCTTGCACGTAGAGCTAACTGGCACAAAAGCAGATAGAATAAGGTTCCTCCAAGCTGGAAAAGTTAGCATGATGTAAAAGTTCACATTCACAAGAGGTTAGTATGTCAGGCAATGCTGAGTAAAGATAGGAGGGAAGTTTGTGCTGGACAACAACAATGTCAGAAAAGGGGATGAAGTGAGGTTCCCCGGGTCAGACAAGTTAGCATGCCATGATGCATGTAAACATCGTTGTTGACTCCCCAAAGCCGCTCACTTCAAAGTGCTGCTAGCGACTGGGTTGTCAGTTAATTGCTAGCATTAGCTTGGATTGCGTATTCCTTTGACGAAGTGACGCGTGGAGGACAAACACGCAGGGCGGCTGAGTCAAGACAAAACACAACAAAAGGCTGGCAGTCATTGCGGCCAGGCGGGCCGGTTAGTGGTTAGCACGCAAGCTAAGCTCCAGCGACTCGCCGTCTGGAAGCGGTCATGTTTTCGTGAGGAAGGGTCGGCGGCGGAATTGTGGCGTGACTCAGCCCGGCGAATGTCGGGACTCTTGAGGCTGAAGTCAAAAGGCGGCGCTGATGTTTCCAGCTGCTGATCGCACACGTCGCGAGTATGACAACACACACACACTTTCACTCCAACACACAAATACACTCGGCTAGAATCTGCAGCTTTGGGCGGCGTTCCCATCCTCCGTGGCCTTTCCCAGCACAGACAATGCTTTGTGTCCCACAAAGGAAGCTCTCATCCGGGCTCTGGGGGCCCCCAGCTCGGCCTCTCCGCTCCCTGCCACTCCCCTCCTCCCCCCAGACCCGAGAAAAGTCGCAGCCCCGAGTCACCCGTTGAGGTGCCAAGAGGAACATCTGTGTGGCCTGAGAGGGACCTCTCCGAGGTTCTCACACGGCCCCCCAAATGTGCGTCGGGCCGCCGTGCGAAACCCCCCGCGGGTCCCGGGAGCCTCCCAGCGCACAATGACAAGCGGAAGGAGCGCTGCCAGGCCGTCCTCGCCAGTCAATGAACCACGTGTCCTCTGCCCGTCCTGCCAAGCATTCATCCCCAAACCGGGTCACGGCGGCTAAACCGGTACATGGACCAATCTAACAAACCTCAATGAGTCTTTCCAAACATAATACTGCTCACATTGTTCCTGGTTGTCCCCTTTTCCCAGACAGGATTGCGACACGGCGATGCAAGCCGAGGTTGGGGACACGGGAAGTGACATCACACACAGCTGGCCCGGCGACAGGAATGCGCGGGGGTGAGGGGGAACCAGCCCTCCGGGTGAGTACACACACACGTTCTACTCAATGTTTACTTCCGCGACGGGATGTTCTGTTAGCATTGTTAGCATGTTTACTGCTGTTGTAGATGTCGAAGACACGCCCCAACACCAGGGGGAACTCGGCGCATGAAACAAGTCCTTGCTGCGGCTATAAAACTGTGGATTTGACTTGCCTAACACTTTGGTTCTTAGCGTTTCACTGTTGGTATTGCGCCTTTTCCATAAATGACTTTCTTCCCAGTCTCAATTGGCTGCGGTGGCCTTACAGTCCAGGGTTCAAGCACCACCTGATGCTTTGGCATGCAATTTTGGATTAGTTTTTTGCTGCAGTGGGGGCACGGAGATGACTGATATACCAAAAACCTGCCTTTTTTTTGGTCTAGGTACAGTCCTTTGAAGTCTGCTATTAAGGTCTTTGGTCTTTCCCTGTGCCCCCCCCCCTTTAATTTCTTGCTTCCTTATTATCTCAGCGTCTCTGGGTTGTGTCTTGCTCCCACACTCGGCCTCACACACATGAAGACGAAAAACATGGCATCCCGTTACAGCGCTGCTGTGCGTGCATCAAGTAACCACAACTGTACACACACCAGCAGACCCAAAGGCGCACACACTCCCACGTACTCATGAGAAACAAAAGCTACAAAGCAACTATGTGTGGTTAGCACCAAACGAGAAATCATCGCGCACATGTCAGACTTTGATTTGTTTTTTGCCCTTTTTGTCAACATCAGCGTCATGTGACTTTTCCATTCTTTCCAACAAGCTAGCTTGCAGTGTGCTATGTGGAAGTGTTTTGTGGACTCGGAGAAGGTGTTCCTCCGGGAATACTGTTGGGAGTCCTCCAAGAGTATGAGGTACCGGAACACCTGATTCACGTGGTTGGCTCCCTGTGTCAGAGCTTGATCCGCATTGCGGGTAATAAGTCGGACTTGTTTCCGGTGAGGGTTGGACTCCACCAGGGTTGCGTTTTGTCACCGATTCTGTTCATTATTTTTAGGGACAGTTTTTCCAGGCGCAGCCAGGGCTTTGAGGGGATCCGGTTTGGTGGCTGAAGGTTTGGCTTTGTCTTCAGCTCTCACTGAGTCGCTCACGTCTGAGTCCGAATCCGTGGTTTACCTCTCGGAAAAGGGTGGGGTGGCATCTCTGGGTCGGGGAGGAGTTTAAGTACCTCGGGGTTTTGTATACGATTGAGGGAATGTTGGACTGGTGCGGACTCTACATCGGTTTGTTGTGGTGAAAAGTCAAAGCTCTCAATTTGCCGGTGGATGTGCGTTCCTACCGTCAGCTACGATCATGAGCTTTGGGTAGTGACAGAAAGGACGAGATCGCGGGTACAAGCGGTTGACATTAATAGCCAACGTTGGGTGGCTTGGCTCTCAGCAACATCATCCGGGAGAAACTCATAGCAGAACCGCTGCTCCTCCGCATTGAGAAGAGCCAGATGAGCTGGCTCCCAGACACCCCCCATGGGGAGGTGTTCAGGGCACGTCCGACCGGTAAGAGGCCCTGGGGAAAACCCAGGACACATTGGAGAGCCCATGTCGCTCAGCCGGCCTCGGAATGCCTCGGGATCCACGGGGAGGAGCCGGACAAAGTAGCCGGGGAGAGAGAAGGCTCACCAGCTACTCTTCCCTGCTTGGGCGGCTGCCCCCGTGACTTTGAATGAGGCGGATTCCGTGGGACCATTTGGCGTCCTGCTGGAAATGACATCAGGACGGTCACGTTACGAGTCAAGTCCCAAGTCACTGACGTCCGAAGTTCAAGTCTTGGATAATAATGACTTTGGAATTGGGATTTGAGTCCAAGTCGGGTGCCTGCTGAAGAGTAACCGTTACTTTCTACCGCGGGTGACGACTTGCCAGCAGTGTGATAAAGTACTAATACGGTAGAACCTCGACTCACGAAAACCGTTTTATACGGAAAATTCATAAAGGGAGTTGGGCTTCCAAGATATTTCCCTCCCATTTAAGGAAAACATATTCAACATGCGAAAAGGGAAAAGGGAATTTTGAATGTACTGCATCGCCATACAAGCTGCTGCAAAGTAACGAATGCCAACCGCCCTAAAACCCAAGAAGAAGTAAACGCTGCCCTCCCATTGGTTATCTCCGTTATCTCCCCTCATCCTCTTCTTCCCAGAATCCCCAATGATGCTACGTCATGGCGTCCCTTTGCTCAGCGTACCGGAACCTTGTCTCCGAATACGAAAGACACGAAAGCCCCTCCGGAACCGATTCATTTCGTATCTTTAAAAGCCTAAGCTACTTGTATATCATACAGTTTTATAGTTCATACTCAAGTGCAACATGTGCCAAAGCGTCTTTGGGGTCATGCATGTGTGTGTGCGTGTGTGTGTGTGTGTCATGTGGTCAGCTGGTGTGTGTGTAGCTTGTCCTTTGCAGCTATTTCCCTTCCTTCCATGGGAAGTAGTCGTGGGGGGGATCTCTCACAGGCGCGTAGTGTACGTCTGTGTGTGTGTGTGTGTGAGTGTGTGTGTGTAGCAGACAGCTGTGTAGATGGTCGGGAGCAGCCGTTGCATTGCCCACTAGTACGCACGCACGCAGGATCCCCCCACGATATTCTCATCACTCAGTCGACAGAGATGTCAGCTGGACATCAGTGTGTGTGTAGAGGCTGGTGGTCTGACCTCTTTTGCGTGTGTGTGCGTGTTAATCCCATTATGTGCTTGACTAAGTGTTAGTGTAGCATCTTGAGCACGTCAACACGTGTGTGTGTGTGTTTATCTTGCATCAGTCATGAGTTACTATGTTTGCCGAGCGTGCAGACCCTCACCCGGTTTTTGTTATCCTTCAAAGTCGTTTATGTCGCCTTCTAAGCAGAAAAGGGGACAGAAACCATTTTTGGTGGCCGTCTGGGGGGCTGGACATTAAGCTTTTTTGGGGACGTGTGACTTTTTTCGCTTGCCCAATGCTGGAAGTGCCCAAACGCATCAATAAATGAGTATTTATTAAAAATGTCCAAATACTAGGGGTCTCCAAAGTGCAGCCCGGGGGCCATTTGTGTTTTTATTGGCCCGCAGCACATTCTAAAAATATAATTTAGTAAGAAACCTAACAAAAACTAACAAAAAACTGTTAAAAAAATGAAACAAGACAACAAAGTTACAGAAAAAAGTTACAATATTATGGGAATGAAGTCATAATTAAACATGTGGGGAAACAATTTACGGGACGGCAGCAGAAATCCTAAAAAACAAGAGACATTAAAAACGGACAAAACTGCGGTGATTTAGCAAAAATAAAGTCAGAATATTAGGAGAAAAAAGTGGCATAGGAGCAAAAATCATTTTAGCAGCAAAGGGCTGAATATTAAAGAAAAAATATCTTATTGTTTTAAGGTTGTAATATGAGAAACAGACAAAACAAACGAAAGTTGTAATTTCTGAAAATTAGATTGTGGGGGAAAAAGTAGAATATTTTGGGAATAGATTCATAATATCTCAAAAGGGAAACTTACAAAGACTCCTTTCGTTCTCCCCATGTCAAAATAAAAGTAAATAAGTAGATAACTGAAATACATCAAAACAGAAAAATATCCTGCATATTTTTAAGCATGCTGACTGAATACTTTTAATTAATTTACAAATTTTTTTTTTTTTAACTTCACAATAGTACCCAAAAATAAATGGAAATAAATATAAAAAAGTGGGGGAAAATCCTGCACTGTTTACGGAACAGTAATAGCTAATTAAGGATTGTTTTTAATACCTCACAAATTACCTAATAAATACATTGAAATAAAAACACAGAAAAATCTTTTACACTTTATTGAATATTTTTAATTAAGTCCGGAAATATTTGTTTTAATACTTCAGAATATTACCAAAAACACAATAAAAGAAATTAAATAAAAAATACTTAGGAAAACTGTTTTTTTCAACACAAATGACCAAACAACACAAGGAAATAAATTAAATAAAAACAGAAAAAAATCCCTGCTTTTTACTGAATATTGGTAATTAAATTAGGAAATTCTACATTAAAATAAATTACATAAAAAACAGAAAAAATCCTGCACTATTTTACGAAATTGGTTTTTAATACATCACCTAAATAAATTTAAAAACAAACAAAGAAAAATCTTTTACACTTCATTGAACATTTTTAATTAATTCCGGGAATAGTTTTTTTAATACCTCAGAATATTTCCTAAAAATACATTGAAATAAATAAAATAAAAACAAAAAAATATGGTACTGTTTACTGAATATTGTGAACTAATTCAGGAAACTCTTTTTGTTCAATACCTAACAATATTACAAAAATATACATCAAAAACAGAAAAATTCCTGCACTATTTACTGAACATTATGAATTAATAAAGAAAATACAGTTTTTTTGAATACCTAACAATAATATGAACAATAACATATACATTGAAATAAATTCAATCAAAACGAATACCTAACAATAATATAAACAATAACAATAACATATACATTGAAATAAATTCAATCAAAACAGAGAAATGACTGCGCCATTCACTGAATATTATGAATCATGTAAATAAATAACAATCATGTAAAGTAATAATCAATAAAAAGGTGACTTCTTCCAGATCTCTCCAACGTCTTCTTGAGCAATTTTTGCTGAGAGACTAGAGCGCCACTCGCGTACCTCCTACCGCCAAGACCAACCGGGCCACACCGATCCCGCAAAAGTCTGAGGTTTATTACTGGGAGTCAGGCGTTACAAATGACGAAAAGCACTGGTAGCGTTGGGCTTCTTTTTTACCCCCCTTGACTGTGTAGTACTGGTGTGAAGTTGCAAACCAACACACAACAAAACATGAAAGATTAGATATGAGAGGAATGTCACATGATGCGTTTTGTGCGTGTGTGCGTGAGCGCAGAGGGAGCACGTCATTGTCACCCCTCCCTCCTTTCAAATGTCACCACACGTGTTTTGATGCAACGCGGCCGCCACCGTTACGTCAACACCCTCATGGCAGCGCTTCTGAAGGATCCCAATCGGACCGGATTCTTGTCATAGTTCTGGTCTCTCTTCAGCGGCCCTCGAGGGAGGTTGCCGCCACCCGCCCGCCCCCCTCCCAAGTCCCCCACGGACGGGGCGGACGCAGACATCACAAGCCTCCGCTAATAGTCGGGATTGTTGGGAAATGTCCGTGCAAAGCCTCATGAGAGGGAAGCCGGGAATAGGCGGAGGGGGCCCAGTTCTGAAGTGGTCGCATGCGAGTGAGGCGAGCTGACAGCCAGAGAAGGGCTTGGAAGGAGAAGAAGAGCAGATGAAGGGTCTGGATCCCAGACGTCCTCCGTGGTGACGCTTTTGAAATCTGCTTAGAGGATCTTTAATAGGAGCAGACAGCGCGCATGCTAATGCATAAAAATGTCCCTTCATTTGAGCGAAAAGGCTTATTAAAGTAACAGAATAACAACGAGGCACTCAGAGTTACGTCTTCATGATAGTCATGCTTAGTTTGCCTCTAAAATTCTCTCCAGAAACCAAAACGGACTCTAACCAAGGCAGGTTTTCCCATAGCAAATAATACAAATGGAATGAATCCGTTCCAAACACCCAAACATTTTCACGCATGGCGCATATTTGTTTTTGTTTTTGTGTTGCCCGTGGTAACGTTTATAGGGGGTAATAAAAGGATTGTTGTTTAGTACTCTGGTTTGCTTCTGACTGTTGGTTTAATGCTTTGAAGGGGAAAACTTTAATAATAGTCATTATTATCAGCAGTGTTATTATTGTTGTTTATTATAATAATTATTATTATTGTTATGAAGTAAGACACTTTTTGGATGTTAACCGAAAAAGGCGCTAACCAGTGCGGACCTTAACCGAGGTACCGCTGCGTGTTGCTTTTTGTAAGAAATCGTGCACCATTTGTTTGAAATAGGACATCAAGATTTTGGGGCTGGAAGTGGGGCGGAGCCAAACACTCAGCCGGAGGCCGATTGGTCGACGGGTGTTGCGCAATTTCACCCAAACACACATTTATACACCTCCTTTATCGCGGTTGATGGGTTCCAGTCCCGACTGATATAAGTGGATTTATCTTTTCACAGTTTCATAGAAAATCTGTTTACAACCTTCTAACGTGATTAGAGCCCTCTAAACATGAACTAACACCCCTATAGTCACCTTTACACTCCTCTTACCCAACATAGCAGGCATGATACGAGTAAATGATACATTTGTGCTTGTGTGTCGCTATATATGTGTTCCCCAGGGGAGCAGAGTGAGTGGCGGACAGGAAGTGAGGGTTACGTCCGCGCCACTATCCCGGGATATTTTAACCGCAAAGTGGCGTGGGACGACTGCGTTGCTTCTTATACGTCTCTGCGTCATCGGGCGTCGGTTTAATTGCCGAGGATCGAGTCTAGGCCCCCACCCCTCGTCAGACAGGCGAGCAGACAGGGCGCCCCGGTCACGCCGCGTTGGGCCAACCGCTGGGATCAAGCGTTTCCGCTGCACACACACACACACACATGCACAGCAGAATCTGGAGAAATCAATTTCACAGGATCACACGGCCAGCTTCGGGTTCCCAGGCGCTCCTCACGCGCTACGCAGACGCGTCCTCCGGCGGACTCCTGACCCCCGCCGCCATTACCGAGGTCAGAGGAGTCAGCAACCCTTCGCTCACTGCTGGAGGGCCTGACAACCCCCCTCTTAAAAAAAAAAATCAGACTGTATCTTTTTTCCCCTTTCCACCCGTCACTCCCGAGGCGTAAGGCCAAATGTCAAACGTTAAAAGCTGTTCAGGCTTGTTATGGAATTAGCGAGCCGAGGTGATGAATTGGACGCGTTTGCACGGGACGACAGTCAAGTTTGGACCGGGATTCAGCTCCCAGACGCACACGCCGATTCACCGTAGCACGCGGCATCGAGCCAAACGTCAACCGCTTTGAAGGGCTCCCGACCGCAAGCCACCCCAGGTCCCCGTTGAGATGAAAGGAAACTTGCGGTCTTTGTTCTTGTCCACTTTCACTCTCTCTCGTCGCTACTTTGGCCACCCACCAGACACTCACCAAACCCCCCACCCGCCCCCACCACCACCAGCAGGTACCCTGTGCTCCCCCTCCCACCCACCTGTCCCATCTAGATATCGAATGTACCAGACGTGGCGGGGATTACGCGGCGGCTTGGAACATCACACGTGCGTTTTTCACAGATTTGGTGTTTGAAACATCAATGGCCGCTCAGCCAGTCTGCCGTCTGGAAGGTTCCGCCGCCACGGGCGCCCCGCCGGAAGCCCCCCTCCCCCGTTTTTGTATGTTAACTCAAAGCCTAACTTTCTGTGTTTTGGGTGTTCCTTTATATGCACAAAATGTTTTCTTCATTTTAATGTGCTAAGGATTGTGGGTGACGCGCAAAAAACGTCCCGCCCCTGGTACGGCCCTGAAGGTGGAAAAATGGCGGCGTTCACAGACAGCGTGACATGACTGCTAATTACTGCCGCTATTTGCAAGGTTTGTTTTGCTTTTGGGGAGACTTCCTAAACATCATCCATCAGCGTCGCTCTGTCGTCATGGCCGCCCGGCGTCACTCGTTAGTCTCTAGGCTAGCTTTTTTTTTTTTTTTTTTTGCAGGAAGTCCAAACCCAAACAAACAGAACTACCTGGGGGAAAAAAAGAACCAAGATCAGATCCAGCCAGACGCAGGATTTGGCTGAAACCAGGATTGCTTTCGAGTTCAATTCTGGTTTGTGGCCTGATTTGCACAGGGTTGGGAATGGTGGGGGGAGGGGGGCGTCCATCCCTCCCTTCACCTTCAAAGGGCCGCCCTCCCCTCACTGGAAGGCCCAACTAATCACAACATGTGATGAGACCGCTTAGAACAAAGACGAAGGGGCAGAAAATAACAGCGTGGGAACTCCGGGTGAACTTGAAATACAACAAATGAACACAACATGGACCCAAACCCTGACCCCCCCTACCCCCGACCCACCCGCCCTGCCAACACACACTTATATGGATGCACACCTGTGTTTATTGTGACGAGGGATTCAGGTTGCACTACATTGCGCATGCATGAGCGCCACTCTCGCTCTACACCCCCCACCCAGGCCTCAGTCTCAACAGTGACATGAAAAGGGTCTCCTAAGTGCTTCCTGTCATTCATGGAGCCATATCGTGATTACTGTTACCGCTTGTTTGCGAATCCCTCGCTCACAGTGTCAGTCAGAACTGAGCAGCTTTTTAATGAAATAAAACATCTAGTTTTTCAATAGAACTCTTGTATGGGATTTCACCGTGTTTTTGCATGTCTACCTGGCTGGCACTGTCAATCCAAAGTGAGCATTTTAAAATTAAAACAGGCATTTTTTCAATTGAACTCTTGTATGGGATTCCACATTATGAGCTGTGCAGGAGACCCCCCCCCCGTATACAAACACTCCAGTGTTGCTGTCAAACTATTTGGCCTTCATCCTGGATGTGAGGATGATGATGTGGAACCTCCAGGGTGTTTGGATGAGGGCGGTGGGGGGAGGCAGTGTGGGGGGGCGGCGGGACATTGGTAGCTTCCTCCGGCTGCGGCGGCGCTCCCGTCTCCGCTGCCGGGCTGAGTCGGGATTGGATTACAGGTTCACACGCTGGCTCGCAGACCGCCCGTCGCCCCCCTAGACCAATTGCTTCATTCATTGCAGCGCCGGGGACGGCCCGCCGGCCTACGATTGGTTATCAGCGCCGGTCGGGGGAACTTTCCCACGGTTAACGCGTGCTGACAGCCAGCCAGCCACTGCTCGTCATCACCACACACACGCACACACAAACACACACACGGGGAAGGGAGGGGCCAAAAAAGGCACGGGCAGAAAGTCTATTGGACCGCTGTCAAACTTTGCCCAAAGATCCTCTATGCATGGTGGAGACGCGTCACTCTTTGACCATTTGACCTTTCACATGATTCGCTTTTTTTGCAGCAAGTCCTAAAACAACAGCAGAGCGCTCCTCTCACATAGAGGATCTTTGACCAGCACATTTGCAGTGGATGCTTAAAAACAGTAGATTATTCATGTGGCATTAAGGATCTTTGGCTAGCATATTGACATATGACTTGCAATTTATGTTTGAGATTAATCAAGTCTGTCTATATATGTGTGAGTGAGTGCTCTTGTCACAAGATCTTTGACTAGCATATTTGCAGTCGCTCCTGTCACGTAAAGATTCTTTGACTAGCGTGTTTGTGTGTGTGAGTGCGCCTGTCACATAGAGGATCTTTGACTAGCACATTCAGGTGCTTGTAAATAAGGAGATGTGTATCCTTATTACACATAAAGGATAATTGAGTAGCGTATTTGTGTGTGTGTGAGTGCTCCTGTCACATACAGGATCTTTGGCTAGCATATGTAGGTGCTTAAAAACAGTAGATCACCCCCATCACGTAAAGGATCTTTGACTAGCGTATTTGTGTGTGCGTGTCTGGGTGTGTGACTGCTCTTGTCACATGGAGGATCTTTGAGTAGCATATTTTGCTGTAAGAGCTTAAAAACAGTAGAGTCACATAAAGGATCTTTGGCTTACACATTTGCAGTAGGTGCTCAAAAACAGCAGAGCACCCCTGTCAGATAGAGGATCTTTGGCTAGCATAGTTGCAGGATGTCCTTGAAAAGAGCAACTGGTAGAGGATCTTTAAATGGCATTATTGTAGTAGGTGCTTGAAAACAGCATAGCGCTTCTATCACATAGAGGATCTCTGGTGAGCGTATTTGCTGTAGGTTCCTAAAAAAGTAAGTTCTCCTGTCACATGGAGGATCTTTGACTAGCATATTTGCAGTAGGTGCTTAAAAACAGTAGCTCACTCGTGTCATGTTAAGGATCTTTGACTAGCGTATTTGCGTGTGTGTGACTGCTCCTGTCACATAGAGGATCTTTAGTGAGCTTATTTGCTGTAGGTTTCTAAAAAAGTAAGTTCTCTTGTCACGTAAAGGATCTTTGACTAGTGTCTATGTGTGAGTGAGTGCTCTTGTCACTCACAGGATCTTTGACTAGCTTATTTGTCGTACCCACTCCTGTCACATAAAAGATCTTTGACTTGCGCATTTGCATGTGTGACTGCTCCTGTCACATAGAGGATCTTTGGTGAGCTTATTTGCTGTAGGTTCCGAAAAAAAGCAAGTGCTCCTGTTATATAGAGGATCATTGACTGGCTGGCTTTTTAAAAACAGCAGAGTGCTTCTGTCCCAAAGGATCTTTGACCAGCATTTATTCACAGTAGGCCCTTAAAAACAGCAAGTGCTTCTGTTATATAGACAATCTTCGGTGTTTTGGCCGAGTTGCACTCCTAATATGGAAGTATTTGAGCTGTCCTCACAGCGGAGTGAGACCTCTTCCCTTCTTCAACGTCCTCCCAGCCACCGAGGCGCTGGTGCCAACCGCGCTGTCAATCGAGCGCGAGGCCGCCCCGCGATTGGCCGCCTGGCTCCCTCGTTCCCGCCCCCCTTGACTTGAAACGCCACCGTGGGAAAGGCGAGCGCGTCAAAGCCGAGCGAAGTTTCCAGCAGCCGAGTGAGGAAGGAGTTGTCAGAGAGTCAGCGGTGCGGACATGAAGAGGAACCACGACTTTAGCTCCTCGGACAGCGAGCTGGACGACGCCGTCGAAGTGGAGAAGGAGAGCGCGGACGAGAATGGGTGCGTTGGTTTGCGTCACCCCTTCACTCCGTCACGCGGCGTCAACTTGGTAATACCGCGAGGTGTTTTGTTATTTGTGTAGGAATATTCGCACTCCGCTCGGCTCCACGTCGCCTACGACGTCCACGCAGGTGCAGGCGAGAAAGAGGCGGCGAGGAGTAAGTTGCCAGGCGGCCAAGACAAACATGCCGGTGCCGGAGCAGAAATGAAACATCCCTTTTGATTCCCAGATCATAGAGAAGCGCCGGCGTGACAGAATCAACAACAGCCTGAGTGAGCTCCGCAGATTGGTGCCAAGTGCCTTTGAGAAGCAGGTGCTTCATTAAAACACGCATTTTTTTTAAAAAGCAAACATATTTACGTGCTTATTTGTGAAAACTGTCAAAGGGTTCGGCCAAGTTGGAGAAAGCGGAGATTTTGCAGATGACGGTGGACCACCTGAAGATGCTCCACGCTGCTGGAGGAAAAGGTGACTACTCCTCTTTTCACCAGTCGGTGGGAAAAATAACTTGCTTCCGTTTGTTTCTGTGTATCCACTCAAGTAGCCCTGAATGGCAAAAGTGACACGCGTGTCCCAAAAAGTCGCTTACTTGACTAAACTTGGATGTCAAGTTGGATTGCTGGCTTTTCTGCCGGCTCACAAAAAAGAATAAGGATAAAAAGAGTTTTATTTGTTTGTTTATTTGCTTTTATGCTAAAAATGCGGGGTTATGTAAACATACCGGCCTTTTTAATGGGCTACAACACCCAAATATGGTTTTAACGTCGGCGTGTTTATTTCAGGCTGAAGCAAAGCATTATTTGAAAGTATAAAATAATACTCCATGAAGTGTGTATTTATTTTTTAAATTATATTATTATACTTTTTAAATTGAGTCATGTAAACATATTGGTCTTTAAAATGTTGTTTTAAACCTAAAACATACCAAAAAATTGATTTCAAGTGAAAGAAATTGCATACAATTCAATGCCAATTATTGACCCATTTATGAATAATAATAATAAGCAAATACTGCATGAAGTGTATTTTTTGAAAAATGTTTTTTTAATAAAAAAAATGTATATGTTTATAAACATATAAACACACTCGTCTTCAAATGTAAAGAAAAAAAAATTGTTTTTGATTAGTAGTTTTGTCCCACCCCCCCTTCAGGGTTTTTTGACGCCCACGCCCTGGCCATGGACTACCGCGGTTTGGGTTTCAGGGAGTGCCTGGCGGAGACGTCCCGCTATCTCAGCATCATAGAGGGTCTGGACAATGCTGACCCCCTCAGGATCCGCCTGGTGTCGCATCTCAACAGCTACGCCAACCAGCGGGAGGCGGGCCTTAACCACCTAGCCTGGGGTTCTGCCTTCGGGTCGCCCCCCGCCCACCTGACCCACCCGCTTCTCCTGCATCAACAGGCCGCCCCTCTGGCCCCGCCTCGGAGCGTCACCAGCAGCCCTCTGTCATCGTCGTCCTCCTCTGCCTCCTCGTCCCCCGCAGACACTCACCCGGCAGGTCGGCGCAGCCGGAGCGCCACCCCTCACGTGGACCAAGCGCCAGTGCGCGCCCCACCCGCGGCCACCGCCACTCCCGTGGCCGCCACCCCCGTCCTCCACCCACCCAAGCTCTCCCCTCCCCTCCTCTCGTCAATCTCAGCGTTCCCGTTCCCGTTCGGCGCCTTCCCGCTCATCTCCCCCGTCGCCACTGCCGCCCTCAGCCCCCCGGCCTCGACGCCGCCCACGGTGGGCAAACCCTACAGACCCTGGGGGATGGAGATTGGAGCTTTTTGACTGGGACACACTCAATCCATGTATAGACTCACAAAGCCCGGCTGAGCTGGACTCTTTTGCAAAAACAAAGGTTATTTTTTTTGTACTTTGTGTTTTTTTTTTTTAGGCGGGAGCGCCGCCCTTAAAGAAGAGTGATTTACCCTTTCAATTGATACACACCTACCCCCGCTTTTTCTCTTTAAATAAGTTTCTGCGGCTGTTGTCAGCCTATCAGGAATGACTTTTCCAGATGGTCAAGCAGTCGTCGGTCAAGTTCCCAAGCAAGCTAGCCCCCCGACCCCGTCCACCATCCCCCCCTTTTGTTTTCCCTTTGGGAGGAGTCTGTGTGCCCCCACGCTTGCAGCGAGAAGACTTCTTCTTTTGACAGCAGTTTATGGGGTGGAATAAACATAAACCAGGTGTTTAGTTGGAGCCAAGGCCACACAAAAACGGCCTGCAAAAGATCCTAACTAGTTTGTATATTCTAGCGTCATGTCTAGTTGCCGGTGCCTCATGACATCCTCCCTCAATAAACAATCTATGATCAACCCTCTGTGTGATGTTTGTTGTTATTTTTTATTTGTTTTGCTTTTCTCTATCTTGTGTCCACACAGGAAGCCATTAACAAGGAGGGGATATCCTGGACAATAGCAGCCTGGACCCGGCCCCCACTTTGCAACCACCGCGTGGGAACAACTAAGGAAGAATAGGAGGCAAGGAAACAAGGAAAAGATGGGGGAGTGGGAGTTCCAGCACCTACGGGCTACAACTTTAAGTTCACAATCACTACCTAATTATAAAACATCTATATGAACTTAAAGTAAACCTTAAACGTGGCATTTGCTCTTTTTAGTATTTTTTAAATGATCATTGTTTGCATATTGTGTTGTAGGAATAAGCGGATCACAAACATCTTGCGTAATGTCGCCCTCTTGTGGCCTACAGTTGTACTGCAGCAATGGCGCCCAAACTCCACTAATACGGTAATGTATTAACTCGCTAACGTACGGTATTTACAAAAAGTAGATCAAAAACACTTAACCACATCACAATTGCCCTACGATAATACAAATATACATTCATTCATTCATCCTCATTAGGGTCACGGGGATGCTGGAGCCTATCCCAGCTGGCTTTGGGCGAGAGGCGGGGTACACCCTGGACTGGTCGCCAGTCAATCGCAGGGCACATATAGACAAACAAACATTCACACTCACATTCATACCTATGGACAATTTAGAGTCGCCAATTAACCTAACATGCATGTTTTTGGAATGTGGGAGGAAACCGGAGTACCCGGAGAAAACCCACACAGGCACGGGGAGAACATGCAAACTCCACACAGAGATGCCCAACGGAGACAAATATACATTTTAGAGGAAAAACGTAATTATGGCATTTATTTCCAGAATAAATATACAATCATGACTCGACGACGGTGTTTAAGACCTTCCCATGTTAATGATAATTATATTTGTTTCTACAGTAATTTCTGATGATTCCTGGGGAGTATATTAATGCATAATTGGTCATGAGCCCATAAATGCAATATTCAGCTCACAGGAAATGACTCTCCGAGGCGTATTTTTTGTCATTGAACCCCAGATCTTTATTAACCACTGCTTGCTCACAAAGATATACAGTATGTGGAGAAAGGGTTAACACCAATGAATAGAGGAAAGAGAAAGAGAAAGGGTTGTTTGGGGGTCGTCTGGGAGAAACTCGTCAAACGTCAGCGCATTTATCGTCACACGGCAAAACAAAAACAAACCTGCAGCCTTTTCCTAAAACCAGCACACGTCTAAACACGCTACTGTGCAACGACGCGGCGCCAACCAATGGGGTTCAACCTCAGGCTTCAACACCCCCCTTGGTCCTCGCACGTCCCCATTATCGATACAGTCTTCCTTGTGCGCAGTGGTCTGTGTGAAGTTGATGATTTATTGTGTTTTTCTGCAGCCTCCCTGCATGCTTCCACCTTAGCTGTGTGTGCTACGCTAGACACGTGACTGTACAAAAGGGAGGGGGGAGCCTAGCTTTGGATTTCTTTTGCAAGCGGCGACAAAAAATGTGCTATGATTGGCTTAAACTTCCGTCTACCACGTGGCCTTTCGCGTTTTTAGTCCTTTTTTTCCTGCTCGCGTTCTCCCCACCTCGCCGTTCACACGAGCGTACCCGAATGCGTCTCTACACGCCACGTGACTTCGCTCGCCTCTCCAATTGGTCAGCGGCAGAACGTAAACAGGAAAAAGGAATGGATCGCCGCACGGATAACTTTGACGATTCAACTAGCAACGTATCAAGCTACGGTACACCAGGGAACGACCGAGTGCACTGTAAGAGGACGCTGCGAGCGAATTATTCCCTATTTACGCCTTAAGAATACCCCTGTTTCGGCCAGGATGGTGACGTGCTAACGGCCAACATTCTAAAGCGAAGGCGCGTTGGGTCAGCGCTCTCTACCCTGATTGGTTCGCGTGACAAGTTGCGTTTGTCTGCAACTGTGTTCACACCTGACCCGTGAACTGACAAGGTGACGAAGTAGGGTTCTATATTTGCTTCTATAAAGCAGGAATCATGAAGAGGGAAGTTTAAATGCTGTCCTGTCCACCAGAAACTCACAAACTTGAACACTATCTTGGGGGAAGAACGAAATACATTTCAGTGTCCAGACTGGCAATGGAATGTGTGAGCAAAAGGGGGTTAAGATGGAGGGCCTCGCAAACAGTCACAGCAAACATGAGCTAGCTGGCAAACTGACGACAAACACCAAAGCCTGCTACCGCACCACAAAAACAACCAAAATGAGAGAAAAGAAGGTCAAAGAATGAGATCACATCCATTGATATGCCAGGAGGAGGATTTCAAAACTAAGTCACACTGCAATCAATACTTTTGCTGCTCGTCTCGTAACAAAGAAATAAGTATTTACAAAATCGCTGTCGCGTTCCGATTCGTTCTGCTTGGGGAGGGTAAGGTGGGAGATTTATGTTTCTTCTTGGTCATGATTATTTTGCATTTTTCAAAAGCCACCCCCAAACGCACACACCCCTCCACCGCCATGACGCTGTGTGGTACTTTCAGAGTAGTAACATGAGAGGGGAAGGGACGGTTGGAGTTGGAAGCGGCCGCCAAGAACCTCGGGGCGGGGTGGAGTGATGGGGGTGGTGGTGGTGATGATGATGGTGGTGGTGGTGGTGGTGGTGGGCTCCTCACGCTGTCACCTCTTCTTTCAATTCCTTGTTCCTGCGCACCTCCTGAGCGTGCCTCTCCTGCGTGATGGGAGGGGGGGCAGAAAACACAAGTCAACTTCTCGCCCGCTTGAACTTTCCCCAACCGGGACGCCTTTGCATCGCGGTGTGATGATGATTTGGTGCTCTCCGTCCCCAAGCCATTCCCCCGTCTCCTTCCGGCCGCCTTACTTCTCCGATTCCCGCACATCGCATCAGCGTCTCTGTCAGGCCTCTCGCTTTTTAACCAGCGCTTGACGTAAAACGTAGCTGTTTGTGCAACCCGGAACTGCCATGCAAGTGTAAGAAGAAGTTAACCTCTCGGGGGCATTTTCTGTTGTATCACAGGGTGGCGTTGAGACAAAGTCTCAGGAAGTGACCTTTGTGTCGCTTTAAGGCGTCGTCTTCATCATATGTACTAGAGATCTACCATCATTTTTTTCAAACCGATATTTATAACGTTCTTTGTCTCAAAACCGATGTGATAAAGATAACCTTTTTTATATCTACGTTTTACATTTAGATTGAACCGTAGTTTGTATAAGAAGGAGTGGAAGAAATTAGGATGGGACCAAGTGTACTTGTGGATTTGTCCTAATCAAATATCATGACATTACTACTACCACATCACCTACTAGCAGGAGAACCAGAGTATAGAGGGGGAGGAGCCACTTGCTGTGGCCCAGCAGGGTGCACTGTATTTGGGCACACACACCCGACCAGGGTGACGCCACAGAGGTCTCTGGCGAACCTTCTGCACTTTTCAAAACGCTGCTGTGCTGGCGTTTCAGGTGGCTGCTAAGGTTTTTTTTGTGTGCTAAATGTTTTTTGGTACAACAAGCACACAAAATGTCTTGGCTGGAGAGTGAATGTTTGTTTACAAGTGAGCTCAGGGGAAGTTATGACAGGCCGTTAACGTCACAGACATGAGAAAAAAGGGATGGCTTGATTTGGTCACCCGCACAATACGGATAATCTCGCCTCATTGGGGCTGTTTTAAAATGATTGCTTATCAAAACTATTTTCGGATTTATCGGTATGATGTTATAATTCTTCAATATGGGTCTGATAATTAACGTGCACCCTTAATATGTACCAATTATGATGAGGATCAGACCTTGTGGAAGTGAGTTATGAACGTTTACATTTTAGTGGCGTTTTTTCTTGATTGATAATCAAAGTTTCCTGCTATGCCCCGCCCACATCAAAATCGTTCACAGTATAACAGTGCCCGTCTGTCTAGTATCCGTGCTTTTCATGTGGGATCATTTGGTTTGTTAAAACATAGCCCCGGGTTTTCGCCCCAAAACTGCCGCCTTCCTGTTGGTTTTGGAATATGGGTTCTTCAGACTTTATTGTGCATCCAGTCGTGATTGACGGCGCCACCAAATTTAGTGACATTCTGTGAAAAAGTTGTGTTAATAATAAGTTGCCATCTTTCTGGTATCGCTTTTATTGCAAACATGCCTGTTAAAAACAAAAAAACGAATTGCTTTTTTTAAAAACTTTAACTGTCACTCATATGTTTAACGACAAACTGTAATACTTATTTTGGGCACTCATGGCTTTAAAATATGTATTAGCCTAAAATGAAACCCTATATGAAAATTTATAATAATAAATATAAGAAATATAGAATTGTATTTGATGCATTTGGGACAGCTAAGTAGAAAAGCAGGCTTCACTACACATCTTAAAATTATATAATAACTACCCATCAGCTACAGACGTGGGGTCTGTAAGTTTGCTGTTGTTGTTTTCGTCAGCGAATAAGCTGACCCACCTTTTAAAACGTGTAATGTTAGCACTTTGGCTCACATAGCTGTGCTAGTGTTGCTAACGTTTGTGTTTCATTGTCATGTGGGATGTAAGTTTGGCATCACTGGCATAACACTAAAAGCAGGAAAGCGCATGATTGACAGGTGCCTCACCCTCTCCTGCAGGCGATCCATGAGGGCGCTCAGGTAGGCCTGCCGGTTCTCCTCGATCTGCTCCATCTTCAGCTGGAGCTTCTCCTCGGCCATGCGGCTGAAGTTGCTGTTCTCCTCCATGGCCTTCATCAGCACGTCACGCTCGTGCTCGCGCTTCTCGGCCAGGGCACGGAGCACCTGCGCCTCCTGGGACTGAACAGTGCGAGGGCAGATGCATTATTGATCGCGCCATTGATTAGTTCGCAGCAATCAGTGAGATGCAGCACAGTCTAAAATTTGCTGCAGCGTGAAGCCTTAAAAGCCGTTTTTAATGCCCCCCGTGTTAAGAGCATCGACACACAATGAGGGGACAAAGTGGACCCGGCATTTTTCCAGCCTTGGAGGTACTGTTACAGTAATCTGTGATCGCGGAGTTCTGTGTGAAAGGCACAGGTGGCCAAATGCCTGTTCTCCATCAGCAACCAAATCCATCATCATTTTTCAGGTCTAAGCTAATATCACGTCCTCAGTGATTTCAAAATCAGTAAGAGCCAAAATGTCCTTACTCTCCTGCGGTCCTCGGCTGCCTCCAGCTTCTTCTGGATGTCCTCCAGAGAAATGTCCCTTTTGGGGGGGTTGGTGACGCAGTAGCCTGAGTCGGACACGGGCGAGGACGGCTTGAGGATGACCTCGAAGGCCTGGCCCGAGGCCCGCTTGTTGATGGGCTTGATGTCCAGGTCTGGTTATGAAGGATATATGGTAAACATAGTCAATCTTTTACATTTAAATTCATCTTACAAAATATAGTGCAACCTAAAAAAAAACACCAAATGTTCAAGATACACCTTTAAAGTCTCACAAAAAATCTAATGCTTATTATAAAACTTCTTTTTACACTTGTAAGAGTGACTTATTAATATACAGTTTAACTGTTTTACACTTGAAAGATGAATATTATTTAATATTCAATATTTTCACTGTAATGTAAAAAAAGGCATGCCGTGGCGCCCACGTGCACACTTCCCCAGCATAAGTTATCAGCATACCTTGCGGGTTATAGTCTTAGATAAGGGTGTCACAAGATCTTGTGTCGCAAGATCTCATTCAGAAAAAAAAACTCCCATGTGACCTAGGCCTGGGACGATAAAAAAAAAAATCATGCATTATACGAAAATGGTCTCCATAATTTTGCCTGCCTCTATAGTAGGGATGTCGTGATCCGATCCTTAGCATCGGGATCGGCCGCCAATCTGCTGTATTTTGAACATCGAATAAAATTGGCTTCCGCCATGAGATCAGATCAATCGAGTAGTCCTGTAAGGTTCGGAACTTTGGGCCACACTCCAACACGGTAGGTGTGGTAATGCGCCTCGGAGTTGGTTGCCACTCGACTCGCGCCACCCAGATCAAAACAAAAACGAAACACCGCCATGCAGACTTGTCCGTGCCGTGGTGTAGCCGGTGAAGTTAGCTTCCCGTTCACGTTGGATATCCGTAGCTACAGCGGAAGTTCCCCCTCACTGTGCCCAGACTGCTGTGTCATGTTACGGGGAGTTTGCACGGGAATTGCCGCTCTAACCGCTGACTGTTCATATTAGGAACCGTCAATAAATTACTATTGCATTGAAGAGACTTTGTTTACAAAAAGTCATATTCTGAATAGGATCACAAACTCTTCTATGACCATGTCAAATGATTAGTCCTACGCTAAAAGTATTTAGCGCGCCCATTTTTTCCAATTTGATTGGCTCATTTATTGGATTAGGGACCTGACGTGCAGAGGTTTGATGTAAAAGCCAAACAATATTGTTGGTCATGCTGTATAATGAAAAAGTAAATTCAGCAATACTTTCTTTGCATTATTTTAAAGAGCTATTTTCATAACCATATTCACTTCCACAAACTCCTGTTTGTAACAAAAGATTATTCTTGAAAAATATTTATCAGTACGGATCGGATCGGCAAGCCTACAAAAAAATTGGATCAGAAGCCAAAAAAATGTGGATCGGGACATCCCTACTCAATATGTGCGTGTGTTTTTCCTCGTCTCCCGCCTCCAAACAGGCAGGAAGAATGTTCACTGTGCATTTGTGTCAGCACCATGACATGTTTGTTCGATGGAACAACAGCATGAACGGAGTGAGCCGGGCCGCTAACATACACACAGAGTGCAGAAGAGTGTAATATAGAAATTCAATCAGTAATATATTGTCATACATTTTCTCATTAAAGTTTTCTTAAGTCATCTTAAAATCTCATCTCCTTTCGTTCTCATAGACCCAATCTCGTGTATCGTCTCGTGACACCCCTAGCGTGTACACGTTTATTGATACCCGCATAGTCTGTGCGGTGCAGTTGCATTGTATGTTCCACACGGGTTATTTCTGGTTGCACCGTGAGTGAGAGAGGCGGGCGGTCCGAGAAGGCTCACCTTCAAAGTCGCCCAGGGTGTTCTTGCGGATGTCGGGGTACAGACAGGAGCAGATGAGCGAGAAGACGGAAATCTCCTTCATCTTCTCCTTGTAAGCTGCCGACACAAAGGAGGAAACGTTTGATGGGTTAGTGCATGTCTATGTGTGTGTGTGTGTGTGTGTGCGTGCGTGCATGCGTGCACGAAGAAATATCATTAACCCACTTTCCTCTCCACGGGTGTGCTTTGATGTAAACACTTCCTGGGGAATATTCATCATCATCAGTTATCATCAAACCTGGTGGGGTATTTTTCAGTTTTTTAGTTTTTATTGTTGTCATTTTGCCTGCATGGTTTCACCCCCAACAGCAAACTCTTTGGTCTTTCCTCTGGAGAGTTTGTGCATGTCGTTAGCATTTCATTTTGTTGTATTATTTATTTAAGGGACCGACAGCCTTTTTATTGCCTCTCAGAGACAACAAAGATGAAACTCGAAGATGCGTTATTCCATCAGCATCCTACAAGGATGTCCGTAGTGAAGGCTCTTTTTTTAATAGTAAATTTATGATTAATAAGATTGTATTAGATATTAACACTGATTTGTTTCATAACACAAGATAAGATAAGCTGACATGTGGATTTTTTTGTTTCTTTGCATATATTGACCTATGTTGGATTGCTTTTAGCATCTTTAGTGTACAAAATGTCCAAAAAGTCCCCTTTTACCTTGGCTAAATGTTTGTTATTGTGTTCTTGCATCATACTGAAAGGTGTTGGGTTGCCTTATTTAGCTACACAACATTTAAAAGGCAAAACAACATGAAAAGTGAGCCTTATTGTCATTATAAAGGCAGATTTTGATGCTCTTTTTAAACTTTATTCTGACCTGAACACAACAGCAGTGCAATTCCAACACCATATATGTCTCCAACATTCTGATTGTCACTATGAGTCACTAGATGCACTCGGGGACACTCCGAACGTCACACAAATGTCTTTATCATGTCAGTATTTGTCATCTAAATAAAGAGAAATACAAAAAACAGTTAGTAGATATTCTTATAACTCACATTGTAACTTTTAATGTGGAAGTAAAATTTGGTGCTTTTGAGTATGTTCGGAAATTCCAGAAAATAAACTCAAGACATGTAAATTCAACATAAGTTACGTAGTGTCTTTGAACACAATAACCTGGTTAAAGTGTGATTCAAATGTTCTGCTACTATTAAAAGAAACTAGTGTTAAGTAAATAGATTTTCAGACATGTGTGCTATTATTTAGCTCGATTTAAATTTTCAGATGTTAATACATTCAAATATATATATGTATAATCCTGTCCTGTCATTTGCCTTTCTTTCAATAAAATACAGTAAATTTGCATATTTCACACATAGTTGCAAATGGTGATTAATCATGAATATTTAATTAAACAACTGATTAACCAGATTCAAATTTGTCATCATTTGACAGCGCTGACTATTAGTAATTTTACACAAATTTTCTCTTTTTTTCTATTTTTTTGTTTAATTGTGTTTTGTTTGGGGTTTTTTTTTTAGCCTGGGCCAGTAAAAAACGAGTTGTGAGCACTTGGGACGGCCCTGGGATAAAGTTCCCATCACCGCAGCTGGCAAAAGAAGTAGCAAACAGCCAACCTTCCCTGCCCTTCATTCTGTGCTTTTTGACACAGTGAATGTCAGCCATCTCTCTGCAGGGAGCGTTAACTCTAGAAAGCCCAAAATTAGATTGCTTTTTTGCCGTGCAAACCGGCACACGCCACGGTAATGAGATCATCTTGCGCATGCTGCTGCTCTCAACTTAGAGCGTCTCCTCCCCCCACCGATGAGGGGGAAAAGGAGATGGAAGTCGAGGAAAGATGGAGGAGAGCCCAGCAAACCCCCAATGTCTGAGCCCCTCAAGATGCCCTAATGGCTCCTCAGGTGGAAGGCATCCACTGCACACTGGTCGTAATTAGCCGACCTTGCTATTTTGTCGTCATGCGCAAGGCCGCTTAGATGGGGTAAGGTAATTTGGGTTAAGTGCTTGTAACGGAGCTGACTGACAGCTTCCATCGCGGCGGGTGAAGATGAGCTGACAGCCTCGATTGCTTCCTGGCGAGGGGGAGGAAGATGGAGTCTATTATGAATGCATCGTTGTAAATGTAATTTCACCCTTTTTATAATGTGAGAGAAGACTTCTCCACTTCTTACCATCTGTTCTTCTCTATACCGTATCCATCTAGTCGAAAAAATTCACTCAGAGCTTTTTATACTCTTATTTTCTGTGTCCCCGGTGTGTAAATGTGAAACAATACAGTGTTATTCAAGATACCATTTGTGTGAATGTTTGCATGTGTTATCGGTACATAAAATGTGCAATACTCAGATTTGACACCAATTTTTGGTTGTAGCCGGCTTCCTCTGACACAGTGGTATATGTGGTGCATAAATACCCTCAGGAGTGACACCTCATCCCTTGTATATCCTCTCTATCTGTCCAAGCATCTTTGCGGGGTGCTCATTGTGCTAATGTTTGCATGTGTTATCAGTACATAAATTGTTTTTTATTGGCTTTAAAAAATGTATTTATTTATGTAATCATTTTTTTCTGCTTGGACATGCCTGATTTAGTCCAAAAATAAAATGAGCCATCTTAACTAACTATCTATACTTTGTAATGTTAATGTACATGTGTGTAATGTTGTCATCACTACATACAGTACAGTGTTCCCAGCAGGATTGTAATCTACCTGTGGCACAAGGCTAGGTGACAGAATTGGCCATGTGTGCATGCAATTTTTATGGATGCTGTGGGAGAGCTGAAAAGCGAGCAAAAAACATGAAAAGCAAAACAAATGTGTTTAGAAATGCAAGTGTATGCTTCCTTTTGTGTCACAAACGAGACTGGGCCACCTGTGCATGCTTTTAGATGGTGCTGGTTGAGTGATAGTCATCCCTCATTTATTGGGATGGTTTATTGGGAGGTTCCAGCCTCGACCTCGTTAAGTGCATTTCTGCAAAGTAACATTCAATATTCACATATATTCACTGCAGGGACACCAGAGAAGGCAATAGCTTTAACCATTAACAAGCTAGCTAGCTAACTTGTTAGCCTCCAATTTATTTACTGTATTCTAAACTTAAAAAAAAAAAAAAGAGTATAAAACTGAGTGTGGAAGAATGGGAAAGAAGCCAAAAACCTCCTATCCTCTCGGGCCTCTTTAAGTTGCGAGTGCACTTCCTGTTGCAATCCATCACCTGGACCCAACAGAACATCAATATCCCTCTACTTCCATCCCTCCTTCCTTCCTTCTTCTGCTGATGGATGCACTGCCATCCTCTCCTTCCCACCCAACACCTCCTGAGAGCTTCAACTCATGCATCAGCAAATCCACCACGCCGTTTTTTTTTGTTGTTGTTCTCTTTACTGTTTCTCTTATAGCTTTTTATTTACTTCCCTGTTGGGGGCTGTGGTCTTTAGCAGAAGCTACATGTGAACCGCATATTGAGAAAAAGATGAAGGTGGAAGAGGATCAAGGCAAGCCCCACCCTGAACTGGTAATGATGCACACCTATATGGCTGATGAGGATAAGGGACACACTGATGTCACCTCCTCCTCCTTTTTAAAGAGCAATAGTCATCCCAGCCGGTAATGGGCGTCTGCAGCATTGATTAGTGCATAAAATGCATGGCGAGTACACGACAAAAATGACCAGAAGGGGGTGATTTTTTTTTTTTAGAGGCGTGCTCCAGCTGCGCGACCACACCTAATTGGATATGACATGACAGGGAAAAGCTCTTATAGGCCTCAGGTGTGAGATGAGATTTATTAGGGGAGTGGAATACATGGCTTGCCGGTGTACAATCTTTGTTTCAAAGAGGTCCTGCCCTTTTCACTTTGGCCGGATGGAGGCTGAAAAGAGGGAGGCGACAAATAAATATATAAAAACAGCCAAGGCTTAGTCGCCGGTGTCCCTGGATGCAGACGCTGGCGCCCTCGTTTATGTCTGTCTGCACGCGCCCCCCATCCATCAAGTGCCTCCTCAACCAGAAAGCAAACAAAACTGTCCAGACAAGACACCGGCGTCACCACTTATTCTACTGCTTTTAAAATACCCCCCACCTTGATCAGTGTTGGCCATGCTGCTGATGTAGGCCCAAACAATGATAGGGCGCACAAACCATGTTATGTCAGCTTTCCCGTAAATGTAATATCATTTTTTCCCCACTCCTGTGCAAAAAAAGAGATGCTCGCACCCACCCGCACATCCATGCACAATGGAAGCCGCCCTCCCCCCTGTAAAAAGCATACAGCAACGTTTTTAAAAAGGCCAGTTTTTGCAGTTTTCACAGTCATAATGGAACGGCTCGGCAGGCCGGCAGGGAGGCTGCCGTGCTCTGAGGTGGAGGGGAGTGTGAATGTGTGTGTGCGTGTGGGGGGGGGGACCGGCGATGTTGGGTGGGGTCGCTGGCTCTGCATTATGCTGCGCGGCCGTGACTCAGGCAATAAGGGGGGCAGGTAGGTGGTGCAAAGGCAATCACCCGCTCAACGCTCCGAATTCAGGACAAAAAATACATTGAAATCTTGATGATAATAGTAATCTTTGCTTTAGGCTGAATGAAAATGTGGGTCATTGATTGTCTGCATGTGCAAACACACTCCTTGCTCTGATTAATCAATAGCAGAGGTTGCTATTGTAATAACAAGAGAAAGCATGCTTAAATGTGAGCAGGTTGCGCAACTGAATCCCTCAAAGGAGACATGCTGAGCAGTTCGGCCGCTCCCACTCATCAAACCTCAGCATCCTTTTGTGCTATGGGTGTTGCCTCTCCCTCCCACGGCATCAAACCCTGACACCTTACATTCACAAATAAAGAAGAAGACAAAAGGATCCAAAATGCTCACCAATTGCGGTCTTGGCCATTTCTGTGGTGCTGTGCGGAGGAGAGCCGACACGCTGGATGCTCTTTTCCAGGGATGGGAGGACTGCTGCTTGCTAAGGCACTGAGTCAGCAGAGAAGGGGGCTGCCGGTGCGCCTGCTGGTCCGTTATGAGCAGTGTCAAGGAAGTAGGCGGTTGAGGGTGCAGCCCAGGCCTTCAAAATAAAAGCACACTTCCTTTACCTCAAGGTGAGCCATAATAAACCAACGAGACCTCAATAATAAAAGATATATTGATTATGTGTTGTAGGTGGTAGCACGTCTGCCCTGAGTGCCTTCCCTTCTAGTGTTCTCACATTGTTAACTGAAAACCTGAATAAAAAGCAGGTTTGCAGGCGCCTTATCTGGTCACGGTGGCGCTCCCCGGTGCCTACTGGCACCACATTGGTGACCCCTTGTTTGTGTTCCTGAAATAAGCATGCATGGATATTTATTATTTTAATTGTCCAGTTAATGAATGGAATCAATCAAATTCCATTTTGTTTTTGCTTTTTCTGTTTTTTCATTTTATCAGTAACATTTATGTTCTGTATTTTCCATCTGCTTTTCCTCATTCCATTTACCGCATGTCTGACGCTAGCTGGTAAAAGCAATGACAATACAATGACCCACCCATACGATGTGCAATACAATGGACTCCATCGTGTAAGACATTTGTGGATAGTATGTGCGTGGTGGCGTGATTTTCATGTTACTTCCTGCTTCCAGTCACTCGCAATAAGATCATTATTAAGACATTTTTAAACATACGTAGCTACTACATAGCCACTGCAAGCAGGAATTGTGTGGTCAGGTATTGACTAGTAACCCTGGCAGAAGGACTTGCCCACAGCAAGGGTTGTAGGCGGGTCCTTGCATGTGTGTCTTTGTTTTAACGGCCCCCGAAAGGCAGGGAGGACTTTCATGATTAGTGCAGACCTGCCAGCATGTATGAATTTACGTACTCGGCATCCAGTTTGACTTTTAAATATGCTTGTCTGCTTTCACTGCTCTCCATTTTACATTTTGCTGGTTTCAGTTTCGGATTCAGTCTCTAAAGTACAAATTAATAAACATATATGATCAGTTTCTCAATAGTACAGTTTTTCTACATTGCTGTTCGCCAGAGGGGGCATAATAAAAAATAATTGCGAACCACTGCTTTAGCATGAGTCATCTGGTAAATGCAATGGGGAAAAGCAAATTAAAATGATAAAGACAAAACAGGAAACTCAACAATAAAATAGAAAAAACAAACAATACAGGAAAAGCAATGACAAAATGGAAAAAACAAAGAGAAAATGAAAAAAGTATATAACTACATTTTTATGATTTTGTATTATTGATTCTCTTTATAGTTCCACGTGTTTTTCCTTTTAATTTGGCCCTCCTGTGATTTCATATTAATGAATTCCAAAAACATGCATGTAAGCTTAATTGGCGACTCTGAATTGTCCATAGGTATGAATATGAGTGTGAATGTTTGTTTGTCTGTATGTGCCCTGCGATTGACTGGCGACGAGTCCAGGGTGTACCCCGCCTCCCGCCCAAAGTCAGCTGGGATAGGCTCCAGCATACCCGCGACCCAAACGAGGATAAGCGACATAGAAAAAAATGAATGAATGAATGAATGAATTGGATACATACAGATGTAGTGCATTCAAAACAGCAGCCAGTAGGTGGCACTGTGCACGCTTGTAAGTACTGGGCCATTCAAATAAGTGGGAATGTTCATCATCTTTACACAGCAATGATGCCATAAACCATAAGAAGTGTTTGTGGTTATTTAACGATCTTTACCATTACAATGAACTGTCTCTGTTTGTTGACTGACAGGCATCGAAATGCGGGGGACTAACCTCATCTCCGGCGGATTTACCTGATCCACACCTGAGCAACCCCATCCATCACTCATGACGACCCGATTACTCCGCCGAGCCGTCCGGAAATGGATTGTAAGTCGGTTCTAAACCTCCGTAACTCTTGATGAATTCATTTGTGCCGCTCGGCAGATATTCTGAGCCTTCCAAGTGACGACAAAAAGCAGCCCAGTGTTGCTCATGAATACGGAGGAGGAGGAGGACTAAGAGGAGGAGGAGCTAGCTAACTAGCTAACTACAGATGTTGGCTAGCAGCTGACGCTCACTTGAAGACGCCAGCTTCTCATGTTCCACTTCCTGTTTGATGACACACCGGTATGTTTCTTTCCTTTAAAAAAAAAAATAACACCGTCCGTCAGAGAATTACCAGACGGGTTGCTGCCTTAGTCGTATAAACCTCAGAGACAAAGGAAGAGCGACGGTTTGACCATCGCGAGGCGCGGGTTAGCATCCACGCAGCATCCTCTCACATTAGCATAATGGCGTCACATCATGCTTTACTTGTTAACTTAGCACGGCCCCGGAGAAATGACCCCCCTTCCCCGCGCCATTAAACCCTTTTTTCCTTTTCCTGCCGCTGTCAGCTTCCTCTGCCGCTTATCGCTGTAACAGTAATCAACCGTCGTTTTTTTTGCGTGTGGGCGCGCAAAGTCTACTACTTTTAACGAGTTCCTTGAAGGAGCATGTGGCTGGGCCGTGACGTCACTGGCCAACCACGCGCGTGGTCTCTTTCCCATCCCCAAGCGAGAACGTGGTCGCTTCTTCGGGTTGGAAGGTCAAACTTGTTTTCGCCACAAATAAAACAAGAATATATGCAGTGTTATAAACATCTTCCAAATGTAAGCAGGGACTCATCACTCTAGGACTAATGCAACTTGAAATTGATCTGTTCCAGGGTCAAGCTGTCGCCATCCTAAACCATAAAAACTCTACAGGCAATGCATTTTAGTAACATTTTTTGTAAGTGTCATACAAACATTCAGTAGAATGCTCAGTGTAGTGCAGTGGTTCCCAAACATTTACAGTCAGGTACCCCATCAGACATTTGACCATGCACCCCTTACTCCTGCACACTTTAAAACATACAACTTTTTAAAAATCTTAATTAACTTCAAATAGTGAACATAATTCATTGTTTAATTACGTTAAATGTAAATCCGGGTCAAAAATGTGCTTTTTGCATGGTCACATTTAATAAAGTTTAACATGAACACTGATAAATACAGTGGAACCTCGACTTTCGGAAACCTTACTGTATGAAAAAGTCATAATATGAAAAGGGCTTTGAATAAATTTTTGTCCCAGGTAGTGTACCTACCTACAGCCTACATACAGTATCTTTTATCCCAGTCTAATGTCCAGTCATCCTTTCGCTTAAATGGCTTGAATTTATGCATCACTTTTTTTTGTCCACTGGCGACAGCTGGTTTAAGCCTGTATAATCATTAGATACCAAATTGAAAAGGGAATGTTAATCATAATAAAGCAGTGTCCAAAGTTTTAAAAGAAAACCATACAACCATAGATAATGCTCATTCATGGGGATTGGAATGCCAATATAAATGACATCTTCAAGATTAAACACTCTTATTGCACAAAATAACTATTTGTTCATATGACACACACAGAGCAATGAACATGCTCCATCTCATTTCTGCTCTGTTCTCCTTGCGCCGCGAGGCATTCGGGGGCAGTCGTAATTGTGAGAGTTGGGCGCTAATTGTTTTCAGTTTTTATTCATGTACCCAATTCCCATTCGCGTACCCCTGGAGGTATGTGTACCCCATTTTGGGAACCTAGTCTTCTTCTTCTTTTCCTTTCGACTTATCCCTTCAGGGGTCGCCACAGTGAACCCTCAAGCAAAGTGGATTTTGTGCCTCGCTTCTCTTCCTCCAGACTCTGGAGCCTTGATTTCCAAAGTGATTTGATGGTCTGGGTATACCATGTCATCTGCCATATTCATTCATTCATTTTCTATGCTGCTTATTCTCATTAGGGTCGCGGATATGCTAGAGCCTATCCCCACTGGCTTTGGGCGAGAAGCGGGGTGCACCCTGGACTGGTCGCCAGTCAATCACATGGCACATATAGACAATCTGCCATATTGCTGCAGTAATTTAGGCAAAAGGACCAACCAAGTATTTAGTGCTGTGGTCATACTTTTCATGGTCATACTTTTTATTTGGCCAACATTTCTATATCCTTTTTTTCTTGGTCATAAGTAATATTCACATTTTTTGTGATACTGAATTAGTATTAAGTTATAATTAGCTCCGTCCAAAAATTGTTAACATTATCAGCCTGATATTGGCATTAAAATGTAATATCAGTAGAATATCGGTATCGGTATCATGGACTGTGTCGCACTGGATGAGCAGCCCTTTTCTATTGTGCATGATGGCATGACGATTCACCAAACTAAAGTGTCTTTAGCCACGCTTTGCCATGCAAGTATTTCTCTGATGTTTTATAATGTTGCACAGTGTTGTATACAGCCACGTCGAGAAGCTAATTGCTGATGTTGTATCCATTAGCGTCACAACAGATATGTGTAATTCCACAACAGGAGATATGTGACGTTACACATATCGGTCTTCTTCTTCTTTACCTTTCGGCTTATCCTTTCAGGGGTTCGCCACAGCGAATCAATTGCCTCCATCTAACTCTGTTTTCTGTATCCTCTTCTCTTGCACCAACTACCTTCATGTCCTCTTTCACTACATCCATCCATAAACCTCCTCTTTGGTCTTCCTCTAGGCCTCCTCCCTGGCAATTCAAAACTCGGCATCCTTCTACTATTTTATTCAATATCTCTCCTGTGGACATGTCCGAACCCTCTCAATCTGGCCTCTCTGACTTTATCTCCAAAACCTCTAACATGTGCTGTCCCTCTGATGTGCTCATTCCTGATCCTGTCCATCCTGGTCACACCCAAAGAGAACCTCAGCATCTTCATCTGTGCTACCTCCAGCTCTGCCTCCTGTCTTGTCCTCAGAGGCACTGTCTCTAAACCAAACAACATCGCTGGTCTCACCACAATTTTGTACACCTTTCCTTTCATTTTAGCTAAAACTCTATCACACATCACACCCGACACTTTTCTCCACCCATTCCAGCCTGCCTGCACACGCTTCTTCACCTCTTTTCCACCCTCGCCATTACTTTGGACTGTTGACTCTAAGTACTTAAAATCCTCCACCTTCTCTATCTCTTCTCCCTGTAACCTCACTCTTCCACTTGAGTCCCTCTCATTTACACACATGTACTCCGTCTTGCTGCGGCTAACCTTCATTCCTCTCCTTTCCAGGGCAAACCTCCACCCCTCAAGCTTCTCCTCCACCTGTTCCCTGCTCTCACTACATATCACAATCTGCAAACACCATCTGCAAACACCATAGTCCACTTTGGGAACCTAGTGTGCAGTGTAAATCTAACTTAAAACAAATGTGCAGAGGGAGTTGTACTGCCCTAGAAAAGAAATGCTCTCAAAAGTTGCACTCAAATTGTACTAAAAAAAAAATCACAGTCAATCACTATATTTCTGATTTTGCATCAGTGTCATATGTTATTAAAAATAGAGAAATAACCTGGAAATTCTTAATAATAGTAATGTGTAATTGCAGACATGAGCTCATTTGCATATACACTTCCTTGTTTGGAAGGTTGGGGGTGGGAGTTGTACCTTTTAATCACACTCAAAAACGTGAAGAAGCACCAATATGTTTACAAACACAAATGAACTTTCTTCGGTCGCTTTTTTTGGTGTTATTTTTATGTCACAAAGCAGGCGGGATTAAATCTTTTGAAATGGGGGAGGGCTCCACAGCAGCACCCGCTGCTCGTTGAGAAGAGCGGTCTGTGCTTTCATGTTGTAAAACCCACAGTTTGTACATGTCTTTGTTTGATAATATTTTCACACTTCGACCGCACCAGTTATGAGCTATTAGATGCAAAAGTGAAACATACTTTTTCCGACGCTGCCACATCTTAATAAATCCACCATGCACTAACTTCTATTTCCTCTTCTATGTTTGTCATCAAACTTTCCCCCTTTTCCACCACCGGCACAGATTGTATCAGGTGACCGTTTACTTCAATCAGCTGGTTAAAGCATGTGACTGAAGCGTACAGTATATGTGGATGCCTGATCCACACAGGTGTGAACCGCCAGATCTTCCAATGCAAGTTCATGGCTTGTTGACACTTTCCTTGTTTCAAACACTAACATGTCAACAAATGAGAGAGCGCTATGTAAGGGGAGGACAGACAAGATGGTTAGTAAAGGCTTATTATTATTATTTTTAATGTAGCGCAGCAGGGACTGCAAAATTGAGGGATGTTTTTGCCGCACTTGTCTTTGGTTTGCGTCCGTGCACGTTTGAACCTGCCGCTCAGCTTCTGCTTTTGTCGTTGTGCCGATTAGATCTCTGCAGAGAAACCACACCCCCTACAGTTGGACACGCCCACTCTCCCTTCAGGTTATCTGGGGCAGCTTTAAGCTCACTTCCCATCGTTTCAAGTTGCTCGTCCAGCACTGTCGGACCCCAACCGCCCGCCCCCAATCCCTCTCAGGATGGTCGTCGAGGCGGACGCGGTGTCCCAAGGCAGTGGCGTGCGCCTGAAGCAGGAGATCTCTCTCCTGCACGGGGTCTGCCTCATCGTGGGCAACATGATCGGCTCTGGCATTTTTGTCTCCCCAAAGGTAAGGAGCCTCGTGAGTCGTTGGCTTGATTGCGTCAGACTACGCTCACACACCATGGCGCTTGTGTTATTGGAACATGCCGTCATTGTGTGCTGCGTTTACATAACCGCCACTGGAGCAGTTCCGACTTTTGGTACGGTATGCATATAATTCAAATGTTTGAATCCACAGTCCTGATTGCAGCAGTCCTCTCCTCAGTGAATATTATTTAAACAAAAGTAAACATGAACATTCAAAGGTGTGAGAGCCTGAGTCAATGCACAAAGTGTGTCAACATGAAGGCAGCCTTTTCAATGTTATCCGTCGCAGGGGGTCCTCATGTACACAGGCTCTTTTGGCCTGTCCCTGGTGGTCTGGGCCATTGGAGGCGTGTTCTCTGTGTTCGGTGCGCTGTGCTACGCCGAGCTGGGCACCACCATCCGGAAATCCGGGGCCTCTTACGCATACATCCTAGAAGCTTTTGGAGGTTTTTTGGCATTCATTCGGTATGTAGCACATCTTTTCATGTGTCCTGTAAATCACTGATGACTCCCACGTTCCTGTTTTGTTTTTTGTTTTTTTACGGATCTCGTTTTCCTTGTAACTGCATTCCTCTGCAGACTGTGGACGTCTCTGCTAATTGTGGAACCAGCTTGTCAGGCGGTGATTGGGCTGACTTTTGCCAGCTATCTGGTCCAACCTTTCTACACCACCTGTACCGCACCTTATTATGCTGTCCGCCTTATTGCTGTGGCCATCATATGTAAGTTTTTCACCTTTGCTTCGGTCCTACTTCACTTGACATGTACATACTGGTTGATACATAGACGGAAAATACTATGTAAAAAAAAAACAACCAGCTTATGAGTACCAAATGTGAGAAAAATCGATCATGTCCTGCACTTCTGAGCCCCATTTTTGAAAGAAGAGGCCCTTAAATGGTTGCCGTTTTCAGGTTCTGACATTTATGACATATCATAGGGGGAAAAAACTCCTTTCTCTCTAGTTTGGGCTGCATTCCAATAGCAGTTTGAGGTGCCCCCATTTACTTTCGTAGACACTCGCCACCTTGTATGGCTCAGGGACTGAGTCAACATCGATGGGCGCCCGAGCATTGTATATTACCCATAATGCAATGCGATGGTGCGAGAAAAATATTATCCAGAAATGAACGTCAAACAAAATAGAAGGAGATGCATAAAATGATCAAGGTAATTGTTCTATTTGACTACTTTTGCTGTGACATGTCAGGTCATGTCTTTTTTCCTTGAAATGAGAAAATGTGGCTGCCGACGAGACAGTTGTAATTATGATAAACATTTTTAAGTAGGGCGCTTGCTAAAAGCACTTTTAAACGGTTTCATATTCGGCATCAAGGCTTACGTTTAGAGCTGCACACTTCCAAAACACTATTGTGGGACCTCTTTAAAATGGGACATTCAAATTTGCACTCCATATCTGCTCAAATACAGTGAGCGGGTTCAGGCTATGGTGGCATTTGAAGCACTAATGCAACCTCCAATGGCAGCACGACCTTTATTTAAACACATGTTGACACTTGAGGACACGGTTTAATGCTTGCAAATGGAAATGAAGCACTCTGCAAGCTATATTTACTCGTAGTAAATCAAAGTGTTTGATTTCTCATTGCCTGCATGCAGCACTGTGTGACCACGCGGGCACTTAAGCACTCTGCAAAACAATCTGCAAAATATGCCGGCTCTGACAGCGTGCTGCTTTTCAGGTTTAACTAATTAAGTCGCCGAGTAGGCAGACTGCATTTTTCAAGTGGACGGACTGACTTAGTCACACACTAAGTCTCTTCTTGTTTCCTCACATGAATGACACTCCCTCACCCGCCACTTGGCACAGGCTTGCTGACATGTGTGAACTGTATGAAGGTGAAGTGGGGAGCCATTCTGCAGGTCATCTCCACCGTGGCCAAAGTACTGGCTCTGATTGTCATCATTATCACCGGCCTAGTCAATCTGGCCAAAGGTACTTTGCTACACCACAATAACGCCTGCATTTATGCAATGATTTGCTGCCGATGACATGTTTTCCCTTTGTTGTTGGTGATGGAAGATGATCGAAACTTTGAGGAGTCATTCAGAGATTCCAAGCTGAACCCAGGCGACATGGCTCTGGCTCTCTACTCAGCACTGTACTCTTACTCTGGCTGGGACACGCTCAACTTTATCACAGAGGAGCTCAAGAACCCAGAGAGGTACCAAGACACTCCTTACGGGAGACCCGACCCTGATAAGTGAATTTCTGCAAAGTAGGATTCAATATTAATAAACAGAATATTTCTGTAGTTAGAGGATAGAAACCCCGTTTAGAACTTTCTAAATATTAGTTTTAACTTTTATTAGAGCCCTGTAGACATGAAATAAAACCCCTATAGTCACTTTTACGCTCCTATTATTCTTTGTTTACATTATGTTGCACAGGCTATATAGATCGTTAAATGAGCTCTTCTTCCATTTGACTTTGTAGGAATCTGCCTCTGTCCATCGCTATTTCCATGCCTCTCGTCACCGTCATCTACATCTTGACCAACGTTGCCTACTACAGCGTCATGGATGCCGACATGGTGCTCAGCAGTGAAGCGGTTGCCGTGGTGAGTGTCCATTAACTCTTCCTATTAAGTATTCCATTCCAAAGATAGCGTTATGTATAGAAAACCAAAAACCCGAAGGTGCTCTGATTAAAGCCGTTGCGCTTATTTACTTTATCTATATCACAATGTTCATTGGAGAACAATATTTCACTAAAAACCTGTGTATATATACTGTATTATACAACAAGTACAGTGGTGCCTTGGTTAACATCATTGATCCGTCCCAGAAATCAAATTTTACCATAGAAAATAATGTAAATCCAATGAATCAGTTTCAAACCCCCAAATCGTGAACGGCCTTATAATTCCTTAGTTACACACTTTGTCAGTCTCTCTATTTTTACGCTTTAGCTTCTAGGCAAATTACCCGTTGATCATGCGTCCTCTTCATCATGCAGTAGTTCCCGTCATGTAGTGGGTTTTTTTTTACAAAGCTTCACACTGTCAGAATCTACGCAGCAGAATCTGCCAGATGGATCGCCTGAAACTACAGTACACATGTTAACTATATTGATTTGGAGTGTAAGAAAAGTGTGGCTCTCTTTCACCGCATGGCCGTTTACAAACAAGTTTATTGCCCAACACTGCAGCGACAAAATCAACGTTGTAATAGTGGTAAGGAGCCAACTGTTCAGCCAGTATCGGTACCGCTGCAGCGGCGATGTAGCAAGTGTAACAGCTGAGCAGCAACATTTTGAAGCGCAAGCAGAGCTAGAAAAAGCTGCTGGTTGGTGACCACTTGTGGTACACATCAGGAAGTTGCCTACAGCCACAGCAGTTTTACTATAGAAGACCTAATTGTCCAGAGGCGTTAATTGGAGCATTTACAGTAAAGAGAATGAGAGCCTTCATGTCGTCCTTCTGTCTGGCACGAGGTTTAATGAGGGCCATGAGCGGAAAGTCGTTTGGCTAAAGAGGTTAGCTCTCCCCGCAGGAGTCCAGATGATGTGATTAGTGGCACCAGGGAGGAAGACCTGCGCTCGGGCTCGCCGTCGCTGGTATTTGCTAATTGTGTGCACATGGCTTTCAGTCTGACCCGCAAGATTGCCATGATTGCATGTGAACGCAAAACTTCCTCACTTCTGACTCTTCACTTCCTCACTCAGACTTTTGCAGACAGGACTCTGGGCTGGGCCCGCTGGCTGATTCCGCTGTCTGTGGCTATTTCCTGCTACGGTGGTCTCAACTCCTCCATCATCTCTGCCTCCAGGTCACATAAAACAACTCTTTGTAGTTTATCCCTGAATTCAATGGCCATGCAGTGTTTTCTTCTTCCATAGGTTGTTCTTTGTTGGTTCCCGAGAAGGCCACCTCCCCAACGTCCTCTCTATGATCCACATTCAGCGCTTCACGCCCATTCCTGCCCTGCTTTTCAATGTCGGTATCTTTTTTTTCTATTTGTTCATTGGTTGGGTTGAGGATTATTTACATAAAGAATTCCCTGCAACGTTTGAGAGATGTAGTGCATGTGCAAACCCTTACATTGGGCTAAAACTGTTGTGAATTTTTAGTAGTAGTAGCAACAACTTTATGCTTCTCAAGACTGATAGGGTACCTAGATCTACTTTTTTTGTCTAGATGTAAATGTAGTTTGTGCACACAGAAAGACTCAAACTTTTTGCCAAGCAAGGTGCACTGTATCCGGTCACACACTCCGAACAGCGGCGTGTCGCCACGGAGGACTCTGGCAAACCTCTCACGCTTTTCAAACACAGCAAAGCTGGAGTTTTAGGTTATTTTTTTGTGTGTGCTTGATGGGGTTTTCTTCCTTTAATTTCCGAGCATCTGGTACAACGTCCTTCCTCTTAAAGTGAATGTTTGTTTAGCTCAGTGGAACTCGGTGAGCTAAGGGGAAGAATAAAATATTTTTTCTAGGCTCTTACTGGTAGATGATGGGTCTGTAGTCATTTTGTGCTTTTAATTTGATGTTTCTGTCTTTGTTTTATGCAATACATGATAAATAAGATCAAGTACTTCGCTATAATGTAAAACCCCACCCCTTTGGGAGGTTTTTAAGAATGCGAGCTGGTTTGTGGGTCCAAAAAGGTTGGGGACCGCTGATTTAGTTCACTGAGTTCTGAGTGCCTTTCCCTTGGCAGGGCGCCATGTCTCTTGTGTACCTGACTGTGCCGGATGTGTTCCGCTTGATCAACTACTTCAGCTTTAACTACTGGCTCTTCATCGGCCTGTCCATAGTCAGCCAGATCTACCTCCGCTTCAAGGCCCCTGACTTACACCGACCCGTAAAAGTAGGAGCACGTGTTTGTTGCGTGTGTGCAAAGGGGATTACCGGCGCGGTATTGCTACCGGCAGACTTTAAGTACTTCTCCTGTGTGTCTCCCATGCAGATGTCCTTGTTCTTCCCGTTTGTCTACTGCCTGTGCAGCATCTTCCTGGTGGTGGTGCCCCTCTACAGCGACACCATCAACTCCCTGGTGGGGATTGCCGTGGCGCTGTCTGGCGTACCCGTCTATTTTGTCTGCATCCACCTGCCACGCAGCTCCAGGCCAGCCTTCCTCGGCAAAATTCTCAGTGAGTACTTGTGAAAGATATTTTCTTACTAATCAACTTGTGTAAGGACTGACTGCGGCCCATCGTCCACAATTCTTATGTGAGACATGAACACACGTCATTCTCTTTTTTTGTGCTTTCTAAAGACATAAAAAGAACTAAAAGAGGTAGCCAAAAATGCATGTAATGGAACACAGTTTATGGCCCCATGATTTTCGTGTTAACGGAATCGCGGAGTTTGACAGAAAAATCTGAATTTACTGTCATACAAGGAATCTTGCAGAAATTGGCATATTGTGATTGAAACGCTGAGGAGAAGAAACGTTCGTGTGGGGAAATATATACCCGGCGGACGGCTCAAACGTGGCGGAATCTCATTTCAAACGCTAAACAGCCCGCTCCAATGTTGAAATGACGTTAGACACCGTCAATAGTTGGCGGAACCTCCTCTTGGCTTCGCTTCCACTAACTTGGAAGTGACATGCTAGTGCAGTTGTGTGTGTGTGCGCGAATCAGGTATTTTCACCGTGTCGTGTTTTACCGCTTTAATGTAATTTTACAATGCCCAATGACAACATGCAGGTTCTGCAAGAAGAAAAACAAGACGGACGTTTATTTTTGGTCCCACCTCGTCAAACCCGTAAAGAGCCATTCTCTCGCGCGCGCACACACACACATCGTTCCGGCCGTCAAATATAAGAGCGCTCGTGTCTAACTGTAAACAAAATAAGTGTGTCATAAAAAATATCTCACTTATGCATGGGTGACTACATCTTCCTTAATCACAATTACGGGCTGTACAGTTTGACGATTTTGTGCATCCCATTAGAAAAGTTAGCCAAGCTACATCATTTTCTCACTTACTGGGCTAAATTGTCCATTGATGGATTGCATCAGTAAATGTATTTTTTTTTTTTTACACTTAATTAGCAGACCTTTTATTCACTAACCCTAAAATCACGGACGCTATGCCAGTAAAAATAAGTGTTAAAATAAAAAAAATTGAATGTTGAAAAACAATGTAATGAAATTTGGGAAAAAATCAAACAGATTTCGTAGGGCCCTAGACACACCTATTCTGCCTATAAAGGCGTTTGAAAAAAGTACCAACAAGCTCCATATTCATAATGTGACCTGTGGCTTGGTTAATATAGCAAGCTACAGCCACATTGTTATTATTGTTATTTGTGCCCAAGAACAACTTTACTGGCGTAGTGACACCTCGCCAGACGACACCGGCTAGGTACTAGATTCACCGCACACTCGCTCACAGTGCCACAGTTCCTGTACTGTTTTGTCTCGCATATTTGCCTGTAAGACCCTAAGCTTGTGTATGCTCATGTAAGATTATTATTATTTTAATAGTGTATTGTTTTTTGTTTTTTTTTTAGACGTCATCTCATCTTACACCCAGAAACTGTGCTACTGCTGTGTGGCCTCGCCTGATATCGACCTGGACAACGTCGACCCTGACAAGATGGAGTGACGGATCGAGCGGGAGGGGGAGGGAGGACAAGGGCGACAACTGTGAGCTGGAGACAATCAGTTAGATTTTTACTTTTTACTTTTGAAAGAGGAAGAAGAGACTAGTGCAGGCACAAATCCTCGTTACCCACAATAGGACTAGACACCAGTAAAGACGTCCGGTAGCCACCTTCCTTTAAAGGAGAAGCTAACATACATGAATCAAAAAATGTGCTGTTGACCAAGTTTGCACATTTTACATGTTCTGTTTTTAGAACATATTTTGTTGGGGTTTTTTTGTTTTTACAAGTTTCCACATCCTTTTTTGTTGTTGTTTTTTTACACTATACAATGCATGCAGGTTGCTGATGCCTCCTAGTGGTAGCAAAAAATAGTTTTTCTGTTGTTTATGATTGTACCAATTCTGACATGACTTGATCATAGAGGTGAGACTCGTGTGCACTGTTGCTTTAATGATCTTACCAACCCTGCTGGTTACTTTCAGGGTCAGATACACTCGATCCTCACTCGTTGCTGATGTTTATATTTACTCCGGATGCACGCTAGTTATTGGGTCGATATGATGTCATACAGATAATTTTGATAACATTAAAAATAGCTTCGATAAATGATCATTTGACAAAACTTTCGAATGAGATGAGGTTACCCGCTAACTTACCCTGAGCCCACCTGTAAACAAATATTCACTTTTAAGATGAAGGACGTTGTACCAATTACTGCTTGTTAAAGAAACATTGAGCACAAAAAAAACCTTATCAGCCACCTGAAACGCCAGCGCCACGACTTTTGAGAATTGCGCAAGGTTAGCCAGAGTCCTCCGTGGCGTCACACCCGCTGCGCAGAGTATTGTAGCCTGAAATTAGTGTGCCTTGCTGGGCCACAGCAGGTGGCTCCCTCCCCTCTATACTCTGGTTCTCCTGGTAGTCGTGATGTGGTCATGATATTTAATAGGTTAATCAACCGGTACACTTGGTCAAATCCCAATTTCTTCCACTCCTTGTTACATCCTGATATATAAAAAAGTTTTTGGTCTTAGGAAGTAAGATGTTATCAGTATCGGTTTGGGGGGGGAGAAAAAAGATGTCATGCATCTCAAATGTTTACAGAATGTCACGTTGCCTTCAGAATATTCCACCAGCTTGGGCCTTTTTTTTTCACCACATTGCACATGCTATAAGGTCTTAAAGTTCTCGTAACCGTGTGCCATCGGGGGCGTGAGCAGAGTCAGACGTCCCTTGTTTGCGTTGTAGCACCACCCTCGTGATCTCTGTGCCTTCCGTGAGAGTTTCTTGCCAGCGTCTGTGCGTGTAGTTGCCAAGTTTACCAGTCCAGGGATTGTCGTTTAAAATGTCACGCTGTAGACTGACATTTGTGTTCACTGGCGTTGCGTCCAAGCCAGCCAACAAACACACATCATGTCTTCATTGCTCCTACTTGGGAACATTTAAATCTATCATTAGCCCTCTCTCTCTATTCTAATGGCTGTATTTTAATCAAAGAACATGCAGCCTTTAATGTTGTGATATAATGTGTATTTTTGTGCCGCATTGGACCTCAAATGTGTGTACTTTGACAAATGTTGAGGTGCTTGTTGTTGTTTTTATATTTATTTTATTAAGAACAACCGTTTGAGATATTTTTTCTTTCCCGGAATGTGCTTTGTTGCTGTTGTTTTATAAATAAATGTTAATAAATGTGGAACATTTTCAGCATAAGTCAGTTTTCCTGAACTGTCTGTCGGAAAGAACTTACCGTGTATTTGCAGCTTTCGGCCACTAGAGGCCAGTGTTTCCTACTCTGCGTACATGTAGGAAGCATAAAGGTTCATAACTCGTCTGTTGCCTGTTTTTGTCTGTTTCATTTTTTTTTTCCTGGTACTGTTGTTTTGTGGTGTTGTCAATGTGGACAGAATTTGCTTAAGATAGTTTTGAAGTTTCAAATGTCCTGATTAAAATTAGAATTTACATATATGAATGATACATTTTCATAACATTTGACACATTTATTTGTAATTTCATTCAGGTTTTTTTCTAAATAATATTTTCTGTCTATCTTTTGTTCATGAGTGTAATCCCTTGCATCGTACCAGATGTGTGACAGTATGACAGTACAGGTCCATCCAACCCGAGGTACTGCTGATGTACGGGTATCACCTTTCAGAAGCTGATTGGATCTCCTCCCTTGTTCCCTCCCATAGTACCTGAGGAGTTAAGTTCCACTGACTCATGCATTAAATATTAAAGCTTCACCATGATGATTCTTTGCAGGAGCCCGGAGACCTGAATGGACTCTTACCAACCCTCAACCTTTTAGGTTGAACCGGACCCCTGCTGATGCTCTGCAAAGACTGTACATGTACCCTCAAAGGGATGGAGGACCTCTATGGCGGCTGACTCTCGGGACTCATCCATGGAGCTGCCTGGGCGTCTCAAATGGTTCCGTAAGGATCCGCGGAGGCCTCGTGTCTGCGCCAGAGAGTTCAACCGTGAGTTTTTGCGCTTCGTCTTCACTCCATACGCACAGTAGCTCGTGTATTTCCTCGTTTAAATCAAATTAAAGAATTGTTTTTTCTCATCATCTGGTGCTTTTTGATGAATGCATGCTTGACTACGTGAGCTCATACCAGTACATGGAACAAAAACGTTTCCTTACATTCAGTGCCATACGAAAGGCTCGATTATTTGATATCATAAACATTTGGGGCTTGGGATGCATTATGGTCGCCTACAAACAGGCAATATTTCCAGGCTGTTATTCTCAGCCTCTAATACTGTATGTTCCTCACCAGAAACTTAAGACCAGTTGTAAAAACTGCCAGAATTTTCTTTTTGCCCAGTTGGCTCTTAAGGAGGATCTAAGTAGAGCTTCAAAATGCAATAAGAGTGCAGCGTTTAAAAGCCAAACTTCTGTGGTCATTTTTGTCATGAGCTCTTGAATGCAAAGGCAAGAAAGTTATCTCTCTTTGAACGCGATGGAATTGTTGGGCGCAGGGAAACATATGAAAGGTCTTCAAGCATCCTGAGGGTTATGGAACAAACAAACAATTCTAGTGGTAGACCCGACAAAATGTTTTGAGGGTTATGGAACAAACAAACAATTCTAGTGGTAGACCCGACAAAATGTTTTTAAGGACAAAAAATGTCTTCAAAGACAAAAATGGCCATTGGGAATTTGCAGGGGAGCACCAAACATGGGACATTGAAAGGTGGAAGAAAGTTTTATCATCCCTTGACAGTCCTAATGGCTTCCAATTTTACTAAAATGACAAGGAGATCTCACCTGACATGTTTTCCACACGGCACATTAAGATCCTTCAGTGGAGCTTCAGGTTGTGCAGGGGCGTCACATAGCAGGTGGAGATGTGGAGATGTTGCAGGGGGCATTCCGCATGGCCGAAGGACCTCGTCTGTGTGGCAATGACTCACTTTTTCAACAGGACAACAAGCTCACTTTTTTGGACCATCTTGTATGTTTCCCTCAACTAAATCCAATGGAGAACATTTGGGGATGGATGGAGAAGTTTACAAAAATGGACATTAGTTCCAGACAGTTGAAGCCATCTTCAACACCAGCACCCGGGAAAAACTTGCATCAAGCAAACATTTGATCAGCCTATTTCACTTTAATACTGGTTTGCAATAAATTTCCTTTTTGTCTCACTGCCATTTCTTGTTGTTCCATTGTGTTTTGAAGCTCTACTTAGAACCTCTAACAGTGCAAAATGTTCATTCTTGCAATTTTTCAACTGGACTTTAGATATTGATCAGGAATGTAAATGACTTAAAGCTCACAGCCACGAGAGGGCTTAATGTGTAAAAACAGAGCCAAATTGTGGGGGCAATTGGAAAAGAAAGAATTACAATGTAAAATTGAAAAATAAAAATATATTACCAACCAGTTGGTAATACTCTGTGTGTGTGTGTGTGCGTGTGTATGCGTGTGTCTGTATGTATATACAGTAAGTGTACTGTATATGCATGTATGTGTATATGTGTGTATATGTATTTTGTATGTATATAAAATGTATTTATGTATATTTTATTTGTATATATAATACAGATAAAAATAACGTATAAATATATATTTTTAATGAAAATTTTCATTTAATTGTTCTTTGCAATTTTTTTCAACCTTTTATTTTTTATACTATACACATATGTTGATATAATTGATTTATTTTATTTCATGTGTCATTATTTTATTTTTACAAATAGATTAAAAGTGTACATATAAATATATAGAATTTTAAAGTGTTTATAATTGAATTTATTCCATTAATTTTTTTGTTGTAATTTTTTTTTAACAATTGTATTTTTACTTCTTTTTTTTTTTGACCTCAAAATACAAAGTAAATTGTAGTTATTCTGCTAATGATCAGCTGGGGGCATCCTAAGCTTTAAAACAGTTCCACACTGATCCACTGTCCTTATCTTCTCCAAAACATATGCAACGTTCTCTGTGTAGAAGAAGAACCCTTCCCCTTTGTGTAAGACGGTGCTTCGTGTGATGAGATGCTACAAAAGCTGCCACAAATCAGGGCGATGCACTTTGAAAGCGGTTACAAGAATAAAACCCCCGCACAAGATTGTCTCTTTCCAGCTATGACCTGTCCCTCAACTCTGACCTCTTTGCGTTGCTTTATCCCTCCACCGGTCCACCCCCCTTTCCATGACCCCTTAGCTGAGAGAAAGGACCCTTGATTAGTGCTCGCTCACGCTCTCTCAGCATCTTCCCACTCCTTAGCAACGCGCCTTTTCACTGCCGCGTGTCAAAGTGCATCACAGGATGATTGCAACGTTGGCTCGGCACATTTTCCCGAGACGTCTCCCGTGCTTATTGTCTCTGAGCGATTGCTGCGTGGGCCTCCTATGCAAACGCAGAGAAAGAGAGAGAGAAATCCGAGACAGCGTCACGCAGTTTTCAATTGTGTCTGACAGTAAATTAATGTAAATTAGTTTGTTATGGAACAGAGAAATGCCAAACGTCAGGTGGGACATATCGGCATTGAGTAGGTATTCAGATCCCGTGACTTATTCCTGGTAAAAGCTGTCTGCAAGTCAGTCAAACGCATTAGCGGACACAAAGTGAGTTAATAAATAGGAATTGATCCCAGTCTACCCTGCAAATGTGACCCCTAGAGGATGTTAGCAGCATAGCAATCAGGTATCTGATTGGACGCTTAGTCAATACAGTTGTAAAATACTGAAATACAAGTTATATGTAGTACTGTGGTCACTAGGCATCAGTAATGTTATGAGACATGACGTTATATTACATTACCTTTCATAGGAGAGCTGAGCCGGCATGCCATGGCTGAGATCGAGAGGGGGACAAAAGGATCTCCTCTCCATCTGTGTGGAAGTGGTTAGTTTTTTGCATCTTTGTCCGTGTTTCCCACTCTAGGAAGTAAAATGGAGAGGCTAGCTAATTGCAGCCGATTTTATGTGCCTGCAGTGATCAATGTAAACAAAGAAGTATAGGAGTGTAAAAGTCAATATAGGGTTGTTATTTCATGTCTACAAGGTTCTAATAATGTTTAACCCCGTACTTAGAAAGTCATAAACATGTTTTCTGTGCTCTAATTCTGAAAATATTCCATTTGTTCACATCGAATCCTACTTTGCAGAAAGGCAAGTGAGCCCTGCAGCTCTTTGAATGTTGTTGTGGGGTCTTTTGTGACCTCTTGGATGAGTCGTCGCTGCGCTCGTGGGGTTATTTTGGTTGGCCGGCCAGTCCCAGGAAGGTTCACCTCACCACTGTTCCATGTTTTTGCCATTTGTGGATAATGGCTCTGACTATGGTTTGCTGGGATCCCAAAGCATTAGAAATGGCATGTAGCTTTTTTAGACTGATAGATCTCAATTGGCTGAGTGGTTAGCACATTGGCCACACAGTCAGGAGATCTGGAAGACCTGGGTTCAAATCTCCGTTGGCATCTCTGTGTGGAGTTTGCATGTTCTCCCTGTGCGTGCGTGGGTTTTCTCCGGGTACTCCGGTTTCCTCCCACATTCCAAAAACATGCATGTTAGGTTAATTGGCGACTCCAAATTGTCCGTAGGTATGAAAGTGAGTGTGGATGTTTGTTTGTCTATATGTGCTCTGCGATTGACTGGCGACCAGTCCAGGATGTACCCCGCCTCTTGCCCAAAGTCTGCTGGGATAGGCTCCAGCATCCCCGCGACCCTAATGAGAATAAGCGGTATAGAAAATGAATGAAAGAAAGATCTCAATTAATCAGCGTAAAATTATGTTTTCATTTCATTCCTGAAATATTACTCTGCCCAGCAGTTATTTGCTATATGAAAATGAAACTGTAGATTCACTTTACTAAGGAAAACTACAGAAATTGTCAGGGCTTCCCAAACTTTTGCACACGACTGTATCATAGCCATCCTATTTACTGATGAAAATATGCCCCCTAGTGGTTCCGAGCATCATAGAGTTAAGTGATAGGCTCTTTCAGTGTATCATAACAGTCACAGTGGAGTCGAGTCTTGAAAGGATACATATTGGGTCTGAAAAATGTAATAAAAAGAGTTTGGAATTAGGATTGCAGCGTTTTGGCCGACTTTTCTCATACAACAAGCAACTCCTTGTTTGCCTCTGCAGTTGTCAGCACCGATTCAAAACACAATAGAATATCTTCAATATCACTTGATAAGTGGCTGCACAACATACCATCTGGGAAGTTCTCCGGCTAAGATGGATGAAATTGAATCAGCCAAATGGATAAACCGATTACAGTTTTTTCCCCGGAAGCAATATTTTCTTATCCCTGTGCAGCAGAACAGTAAAGTACGCCGGTATGACTTTGGGCAAGAATATCACGGTTTGACGGTTTCACGTCATTATAATTACAGCTCTAAAATTGTGTTATTTTGAAATATCGATATTGAAATTTTTAAACATCGGTCCATTGATTTTCTATGCTGCTTATTCTCATGATGAACATAAAACATGTGTATTCAAAATAGAGTGGTACCTTGGTTAACATCCGCACCGGTTAGTGCATTTCATGTTTATTGGTTCTAGAACTGATATTTAGTTTGATGTATTTTTTTTACCATTTTGCAAATTGTGTTTGCTGCAGACTAACGTGTTGTGTTACTCCGTTAATTGATGGTTTTTTGTTTTCAATAACTCGGTAAAAGTGATATTAAATGTTTAGTTTTCCATTCATTCGTAATTATTTTTGCATCATTTTCTGCATGTAAAACTGTAATTTTCTATAAAGTGTGTATTGTGTTAACATTTTTGCGGGTCTGGAACGGATTCATTGGATTTACATTGTTTTCTATGAGACCATTTGCTTTGGTTAGCATCCATGGCCCTGGAATGGATTAATGACGTTAACCAAGGCACCACTGTAATCTTGCAAGTCACAACATGATTTAAAAAAAAAAAAAAAAAAGCAACCAAGTTGCCCACATCACATGATGTGATGATGACGACGACCACGTCACCTTTTAAAACGTTCACAGAAAGAGCCGGTTAACGGGTGACTCAGCTCTTTGAAGCCAACAGCCACGCCGGTTCCCACGTCACCACTGTCAGCGTCGGCCTTTTTTTTGCCTCTCGGAGGATCGTCGGGCTCTTTGCGGTGGCCCGGGAAGTAGGTTTTATGCGCGTGTCATTCTGTTTGAAAGGCGAAGAGAGAAAACTCGATTAAAACTGGCGCAGTGTTCAGCTAAGGAGAGGAAACACTGGTGCGCGGGTGACCCAGAAAAAGCCTTTAATAGGCTTCAACCAATAAAGAGCCTCAGTCTGCTAGAAGGCCTACTTTTTTATTTATTTATATATTTGCATTCTTGCTTGCGTACAAACATGCATTCTCTGTCACATGTACACTTGCTGGACACATCGGTACATCTGCAGCTTGAAAACCCCAGTGTTACCAGTACATTGATTTATTTGCGGCAGCACATCAACACATTATGATGGGACTGTGACGCTTGTTAATGTAGCTTGTGGTTACGCCTTGTTTGTAAAAATGTGTGTGGAAATCTAACCAAAAGTCTGCGTATGCCGGAAACCTAAAATTTGTGCGTACTGACAAAAATATTCCGAGTTATGAAAAGTCACTCCCGCAACTTGTGGTTTATAGGTGCCACCTAGAGGAGAAGTGTGCGTACGCAACTCCGCCTCAAGTCACGCCCTTTTCCAGATGCGTAAAATGACCGAAATACAGCAACACCTCGGTTAACATCCGCCCCGGTTAGCGTGTTTTTTGCTTAACAACCACAATCTATGCCTGCGTGTTCATCCGCTTGTTTAGCGTCCAAACTACTGTCCGGTTTGTTTACGCTGCCATCTTGGTTCACACACACGACAAAATCTCACAATACCTGTGGGCTTGTGGGAGCCAGGCGCCGGTTTAGGACAACAACGTTTATATCAGAGTTGTGGAGAGATAGACATGGACCGCACACAAGAGAAAAGCGATGGACTGTACCGAGACAAGGGTGCTATATAGACCTTCGAACTCTACGGCTTAAAGAGAAGACAGTCGTAACTATTTTTACATCACTTTTTGCATTCAAATTATTTTATTTTTGTAATTATTTTTCATTTATCGTATTTTTCGATGCCTGGAACGGATTAATTGGATTTCCATTAATTTCTAAGGGCACATTTGCTTTGGTTTGAGGCCGTTTTGGTTTGAGTTGGATCTTCGGAACGGATTAATGATGTCAACCGGGCACCACTGTACTTTTAGTATAACAGTTTTACACGTTATCATTGCTGTGCCGGTTATGTTGGGAGTTTTTGGAGGTGTTTCAACAGCGGGCTCTGTTGGCAGAATAGATGTGTCCCATCATGTGCATTAATTAGCTGCCACTTTTTAGCTGTTTTTCTATCTTTAGAATGCACGGAAAAGAGAAAGACGTGTGTTTATGTCTCACATAAGGATTGTGGATTATTTAGGTGAAGTTGACATGATGCATAGTAAGTGCAGGCGTACTATTGAAGTGTCCAGTGAGCGTCTATCAGAGCAGACTTGGAACTCGAGTGAGGGAGACAAATGTAGGTCATTCATGGATGAAGTGCATCCAGCAACTGGAGGGGTGAGAAGGACAGATGCGCACTTAGGGCAGATTGCACACACACACTGTGTGTACGTATATAGGGAGAAAGACAAATAGGCAAAGGGAGATTTTGAGATGCCGTCATGCGTTACGATAAGCTGTCACTACACTTGCTGTGACCATCGGGGCAGAAAAAGTCACACAAGTTGCCATTTGTGCTCGTGCTCGGACACAAGCCTGCCCTTCACTTTCTGTAAAGCTGTTTTGTGCAACTTTTGTGTACTTTACGCACTATTAGCCAACCTTACTTCCTTCCTTCCTTGTCCACACCCTCCCGCTTCTCAGAAGGTGGCCCCTCCCTTCCTGTCCTCATCTTAAGCTTTCTTTATCATGCCCATACCACCTCCACCTGCTCGCTTTAGGACCCATAATGTGTGCCAGGGAATCACACCACAACATTGGCTCAAAGGCGCGACACCACCAACGTGCAATCAATGTGCTTAAAAGGGGAATTTCTCATTTTCCAGCTGTCAGGTGATTGGATGTGTACAGTAGGTTGGCGTGGGACAGGAAGTTGCATGATGGTGTGCCCCCACTCTGCTAAAACTGCGTGTGTGCTGTGTCGTGTTGCATAGAGGCCAGTCAGACTACAGTCAAACGTCCATGTTGATGCTATTTGCCATGAATATTTTTCTTATTAGCGTTTCTATTCAGCACATTTAAAACATGATGTGGTTTCTCCTCCCACTAGTTGTTAATGAGAACATTACTTTTCATAGTATAAATAAACAAAGACTCTAAATAAACCTCAAAGTCACGCACAGGTCATATAATTAATGCCATCACTCCTCCCACCCGTTATTCAAGATATCCTCCACCTTTCTTAGTAGAAAACAACGGAAATATTCTAAATAAGCCACAAAGTCAAAGCCCATGGTAAGCTTGCTATGTGCTGTTTAATTAAAAGAATCACTCCTCCCACCAGTTATTCATAATAATCGTCACGTTTGATAGCCAAAATAAACAGAAAGCCACAAAGTCAAAGCCCGTGGTATGCTTGCTCGAGCGCAGGTAAATGTATCTGTCATATAACTAATAGCATTACTCCTCCCACCGGGTTTTCATGATAACCGCCACCTTTAACAGTATATATAAACAGAAGGACTCAAAAAAGGCCTCAAAGTCCATGGTACGTTTTCTCACGCAAGGGTTGCATAATTAATGGCATTATTCCCCCCACCAGTTATTAATAATAAGCGACACTTTTCATAGCCAAAATAATCAGCATCTAAATTAGCCACAAAGTCAAAGCCCGCGGTACACGTGCTTACGCACGGGTTAATGCCGTTAAGCCATAAAGTTCAAGTCCCTTGAAATGCTTGCTCACGCACAGGTTGCAAAGTTAATGCCATTACTCCTCCCACCAGTTATTCATGATAACTGCCACTTTTGACAGCATAAATAAACAGAAATACTTCAGATAAGCCATAAAGTTCAAGTACCTGATACGCTTGCTCACACATGGGTCGCAAAGTTAATGCCGTGACACCTTCCACCAGTTATTCATGATAACTGCCACCTTCCATAGTAGAAATAAATAGAAAGACTTTAGACAGGTCATAAAGTCAATGAACAGGGTACAGATCTGGCAAATAATGGCATCATTCCTCCCACCAGTTATTCATGATAACTGCCAACTTCCATAGTAAAAGTAAACAAAAAGATAGATACGTCCTACAGTCAAAGCCCATATTGTGCTTGTCCACGCACGCGCACAAATATCTGTTGTTGTCCACCAGTTATTAATGATAATGCTACCGTTCGTAGCAGAAATAAACAGACAGCCACAAGGTCTATAATTAAGACCATCACTCCTCGCACCAGTTATTCATGAGTACTGCCGACTTTCTTAGCAGAAATCAACAGAAAACCTCTAAATAAGCAACAAAATGAAAGTCCGTGATATGCTTGCTCACGCGCAAGTTCATGTATCTGTCATATAATTAATAGCATTGCTCCTCCCACCAGTTATTAATGGTAACTGCTACCTTTCACAGCAGAAATAAAGAGAAAGACTCAAAATAAGCCTCAAAGTCCATGGTACGTTTTCTCACGCAAGGGTTGCATAATTAATGGCATCATTCCCCCCACCAGTTATTAATAATAAGCAACACTTTTCATAGCCAAAATAATCAGCATCTAAATTAGCCACAAAATCAAAGCCCGCGGTACACTAGCTTACGCACGGGTTAATGCCGTTACTCCTACTTCTACCAGTTCATCATAACAACCAACACCTTTCAATGCCAAAATAAAATGTTTCTTTCATGCATTAACCAGAATTAATAATCCAGGTGTCAATGGAGGAAGAGGGAGGCCACCACTGTGCCAGTCACTATTGTCTCATGCCATCCTCTGCCCCCTGTGCCCTCTGGATCAAGGACAGAAAGGCAATTGTGTAGAGAAGAGAGGAAAAAAAGACAATAGCAACTGGAAGCGACAGCGAGGGAGAAAAAAGATGAAAAATTGGTGAGAGCGGAGAAGGAGGAGATTTCTGCATTGCTCTTCAACATCATGGAGCGCAGATTCAAGACGTACGAGCACATATGGATGAAAAGATACCGCTACTCCTACAGTACGTATTTCTACCCGTTTCGTCCTATCGTTCATAACTTAACGCCGTTTGCTGCTCTGCGTGGAGGACGTGAAACTCGTCCTCCACCCAAACACGCGTGCGGGGCAAACGATTTAAATCGGATTTACCATGCAATGCCCTTGTTATTGTTGCTAGGGGTATCTAGGCAACACTTCACAGTTATCCCATCAGGTCGCAGCTACCGCTAAAAACAGGGCTCCGAAAAGGCTTTAACGGCGGGAAGAAAGTTAGCTGGAATTCAAAGAGTTGGGCCTTTTTTTGTTGCTTTTTTAGTGATTACATGAGTCATGGAGGTTTATTTTCAAGCAACAGTTTTTAGTTGTTGTTTGTTTTGTTTATCTAAATGATGTTGAGTGACATGTAGAGCATCGCGTTCTAATGATTGACACTCACAGGGATTATCCGATTAGGGTTTTTTGCTGCCGATTCCAATACCGGCCATCCAAGAGTAGGACCGGCTGATACCGATACCGATCACATGGATTAACTGTACATTTTCCAATTGATTTAGGATAAGTGCTATCGGCATGGGCCGCCGTTAGGCAATTCCAAGGGACCCTGGCAAATCTGTTCTACTTAACTTGGAGAATAAAGAGTATTTGTCTTTTATTTATGACGGGGAATATTGACATGTGACATTCCTTATTATTATACCATCATCATATATCAACATATCATCATGTATTGTAACTCGTACCGTGCAATATATATAACTTTAATGCAAACAGAAGAATTTTGATTAATAAATATGATGGTTATTAGTACTGATGGTAATAATAATTAGTTTGGATAGAATGTGTGAGTGGCCAACAGGTTTGTGGACCCGTTGCCAAAGAGGGGCTGCGCTCTAGCAACACCGCCACTCTTGGCCAAGTGCCCTATGCTGTGCATGAAAAGAGACAAGATTTGGAGGCTTGCTGCAAGAAGGTGGAGGACCGCCTGCAGCCGAGGCTCCGCTTGTCTGCCCTAATTTGTAAAGAAGACAAAAACATATTGCCAGTATGCATATCTTTACATGTACTCCATAACTTTTAACAGTATCAATTCCATAAAGCTGGACACACTACAGTATGTGTTTATGTTCATTAGGTAACCACACATAAATAGCGTTTGAAGGACAAGAAACTGTTAGTATCATGTCAACAAGATTGCAAGATTGTCCAGCGACAATTGAAAAGGTTACTACGTAGCCCGTGACCGTGATATCCATTTCCTTGTGGGCCGAAAACGAGCTCCCAACTAACCGCATTGCTTATTTGTTTTAACAACAAAAAGTCACTCTAGTAAAAAGTCAATACAGATGCAAGATCTCCCGAGAACAGACATGGAGAACAAAACTATCGAGACAAATGCATCAAAACAACAAATGACAAATAAGTCATTGACTAATTTGGCGGAAATCCCTGTCACATGGACGCTAAAACACATGTCTTCCAAAACAATTGAAGTATTTTCAGCAAAACAAATGTTATTTACGGTCTTAGCTTAGCAGAAACCTCTCTGTGGATGCCCACTGCTAGCCGCTAACTGTTATGTAGGGCCTACACATAATGTCCTATTCCCTCATTCATCATCATGGCCTCATCTGGCTTCATTCACTGGGGGCTGTGGGGGTGGGGGCTGTGGGGTCTACCCCACTGATGACAACAATGCATCCTGTCATTGACATGCAGGAGGACAAGCGCGGCCCCTCCACAAACCCCCCTCTGCTTGGAGAAAATGGCAAAGGGAACACATTTGTTAACGCTTCTATTGCATTGTAAAAAACAGATGGGAGTGGGATGTCGCTGCATGGCTTTGCTGCATTGAATTTCCTTCCTGCGTGTACTTGAAGTTCAAATGTGTTTGGCTTGATATCAGCATTTCATCACCTTGTGCAACTTCCTCCTCCTGTGATGGGAAAGATATTCACATTGCTCAAGAGCACAGCGGCTGCTTTTGATGTTGCTGCAAGAATCCTCGTGTCACCATCACGTACTCCCTTCCGTTGTGGAACGTGTCTAAGAGGATCGCATGTGCGCTGTGTGGAGGCTAGCCCGGGCCAAAATGAGTTTGGCCGGAGCGTCCCTTGAGTTTTGTTCTCAAAGCAAAGCGGCGACCCGGGGGATGAAGTCTTAGGGAAATGTGATAATGAACTGACTCCAGGCCTACTTTCTATTTTGGTTCGTCAAATAGGATGTGACTCAGGAAACAGCGCTGGGAACACACATGGAAGATGGCCTGTGTATTATTAAGAAAAAGTCACATGATCACGCGGTTTTTTTTGTTTTTTTGTTTTATTCAAAAAAAAAAAAAAAGGCAAGCAAATAAAATCTAAAAACTTGTTTGGTAATCAATAAAAAGGACAAAAATGTATTTGACCATCTGGGAAAAACTTTGGTTATACTAATAAATCTGGCAATGCATATGAAACAAACAAAAAATATATATTATCAAAAAATAAAAAGAACATATTAAAATATTTGGCAATATAAAAAAATGTTTGGCAAGCACAAAAATGAACAAATATTATTTTGACCACCTGAGAAAATATTATAAATGATAATAATCTGGTAACCCATATGAAACAAACAGGAAAAAAATATATATTAAAAAATAATTTTGCAAGCAACAACAATTGTATTGTTTGCTTGGCAAGCACAAAAAAGGACAAATGTTAGTTTGACCACCTGAAAAACATGCTAATAATGATCACAATCTGGCAACCCATACAAAACATGTCAAATATGAGTATATAAAAAATATATAGAGAGTATATATACAATTTTTAAAAATATATTTATTTGGCAAGTAAATGAAATCTGAAAACCTGCATGGCAAGCACAAAAAAGGCCACAATTAGTTTATTTGAAAAAAATAGTAATACTGATAATAATCTGGCAACCCATCTGAAACAAACCAATGATTATAATAAAATAAAAAAAACATATTGACAAAATATAGTTTGGCAAGAAAATTTGAAAGTGTTTTGGAAAAAAAAAGATGACAAAAAAAGAAATAAAGATAATCTGGCAACCCATGTTTAAAAAAAAAACTTGACAAATAAATAGATTGGCAAAAAATAAAAATATCATTTGGCTTTGAAAAAAAAATTGTTTGGCATGTACAAAAAAAAAGGTAAAAAATTAGTCTGACCACCTTAAAAATAGTAATAATGATAATAATCTGGCAACCAATAAGAAAGAAATATGAGAAATTAATATATTGGCAAAATATATAATAAAATAAAATAATATAATATGTTAAAACATTAATTGGGCAGGCAAAAAAAAATCTAAAAAAATTTTTTGGCAGGCACAGTAAGGGCAACAGTTAGTTTGACTAAAAAAAGTAATAATGTTAATATACCGGAAACCCGGCCGCGTCAGGAAATCTGGAAGACCTGGGTTCAAATCTCCGTTGGGCATCTCTGTGTGGAGTTTGCATGTTCTCCCCGTGCGTGTGTGGGTTTTCTCCGGGTACTCCGGTTTCCTCCCACATTCCAAAAACATGCATGTTAGGTTAATTGGTGACTCTAAATTGTCCATCGGTGTGAATGTGAGTGTGACTGGTTGTTTGTCTATATGTGCCCTGCGATTGACTGGCGACCAGTCCAGGGTGTACCCTGCCTCTCGCCCAAAGTCTGCTGGGATAGGCTCCAGCATCCCCGTGACCCTAATGAGGATAAGCGGCATAGAAAATGGATGGATGGATGGATACCGGAAACCCATCTGAAACAAACATGTAAAAAAAAATATATATATTTTAAGGTAAAGGTAAAGTAAATAAATATCATATTAAAATATTAGTTTTAAAAAAATACAATTGTTTGGCAAGCTCAAAAAAAGGACAAAAATTTAAAATAAAATAATAATCTGGCAACTGATACGAACCAAACGTGAAAAATTTAAATAAATAACTAATAGTAAAATTTCCGATAAATCCCCAAATTTTTGTGCAACGAAACAATCGTCACAATATTTGTATTGTCAGCCTAATTGGTAAAAAAATATAATGCAGTGCAGTTGTACTGTAAACTACAACCACAAGAATGAACATTATTATTAATAATTCATCATTATTAATGATTTTTTTTGTCCTGTCCAGCCATTAGGGCAGATAGATGCCCTTAAATGTTAAACAGATATGCTCTGCCAGCGAAAAGTATGAGATACTCTCTCTGTCACATAAATTTTATCATGTGCTTCATTTTTATGCTTATTTTTATGCAAATTTGGGGTGACTGGAGCAGGAGGGGATGGAGAAGAAGAGAAAAGAAGACAGAGGGGGAAAGCATTATTAACGATTAGTATTAGCATTATTATCTTTCTAACAGCAGAAGTGTCGGATGTTGTCGGGCGCGTGCACGTGTACCTAATATTGTGTCCGGTGCGAGTGTTGGGTATTTGGTGCGCGATGAGTGGCGCATGGAGACAACATGATATTATTAGCGGCACTACCGAGGCCCTCAATATGGGCCGTGGGGGAGGTTTTTTTTGGGGGGGCGGGGGTAATCGTTGCGTAGATTGCAGGCGAGTTGTGAAGGAATGACATGTGGAAGATAAACACACACACACACACACACGCACACACACACTTTCACAGCATTGCTGTGTGAAAATACACAAGTTAATTATTGCTGCTAATCACCAGCATCTCTACTCAGTGACTCACACGGTGGAGAAGCACACTACACACTACACTACAGTACATGGACACACACACTGCACTGACCCTCCCTGTACTATGCACGCACACACACACACGCACACACACACACAGTTACTCATACAAGTGCTCTCCAGGCAGCAACACTCTCACTTCAGCTTTGCACAGGACGTTACGAAATCAGCCTGGTTGCTGAAACTTAGTGAAGGTCGCTGCATGGGCGTCCGCACACGCACACGCACACACACACACACGCAGTGCGGGTCTTCGGACTGGAGCGACTATCCTGTCGCTCGTCACCCTGTCGCCCCGAGCCAGAGAGGCCTGGCCTGGACTTGATTTGATTTCACATCCCAGCACAATTAGAAGGCAGGAGAAGGAGCGATGGCTGCCGAGGACGACCTAGACGAGATGATGCGTGAGGAGGCTGAGGATGTCTTCTACGAGGACGGTAGGGCTGTGATGCCGCCTGCTTTTTTTGTTTGTTTGTTTAGGACCCTATTGGCTCAGAGAGTTTCAAGGGGCCTCTCTTTTGTCATGTATGTTGCTAAAAAGTCTCTAGAGTTGATTTGTACAAAGTGGTGGCCCTTGGCTGTGTGGCTTTTCTAGTAATATGAGCTCAGAGTTGCAAGTCGGTGTCTTTTTTGGTCAGTAATTAATATTTGCTGGAGTGATTTGTGCAGAATGTTTGGATTTTTCAAGCTATTTTGGAATGCAGTGCTGTATAGTGTGTGGGTGTTAAATAGGTGTTTACATTGAGCTTATACAGGCATGAATTTGTCTTTGCAGGAGCAAAACATGCCAAATGTATTTGTGCCTTTCACTAATAAATTTGTGTTTTGTGCAGAATGTATTGATTTTTCAACCTATTTTGGAATGCAGCGCCTGGACGTTTTTTGTTACACAAGCCAGTTTTGGTGTCTGCACACAGTTGATGTTTTTTTGGTCATTTAGCTGTCTTTAAAGGAGGGGTTTGTGCAGAATGTGTTGATTTTTAAAGCTATTTTTGGATGCAGCGCTGTTTAGTGAGTGGGTGTTTACCAGGAGTTAGATAGGTCTTTGCATTGAGCTTATTCCGGCATGAATTTGCCTTTGCAGGAGCAAAACATCCCGAATTTATTGTTTTTTAAAATCAATTTTGTGAGAAGTGCTTTCCACTATGTGGGTACAGGTGATTGTTTTTAAGTCCACCTATTTTTTTGTCATTAATCTGCCAGTGAATGAATGTTTTGTGCAGAATGTGTTGATTTTTCAATGGAAGTTTATGCAATGTAAGCCACCTTTTAGTTTATGTATTTTTGACTATTTTTAAATGCAGTGCCTTCACTTTTTGGATGTTCTTGTAATAATTTTCTGTAAAGCTGTAGAGTTTCGTGTGTGCATTCTGTTTTTAAAGGTTTTTTGACATGAATTTGCAGCTTCGATAGTAGTGTGTGCTGAATGTATTGATTTTTCAACCTTTTTTGGAATGCAGTTCCTGGATGTTTGTTTTGCACAGGACAGTTTGGCCTTTTTTGTCTTTAAAGGCGTGGTTTGCGCAGAATGTGTTGGTTTTTTTAAAGCTAGTTTTGAATGCAGTGCTGTTTAGACTATGGGTGTTGTTTACCAGGAGTTAATTAAGTGTTTACTTTGAGCTCATTAAGGCATGATTTTGTCTTTGCAGGAGCAAAACATGCCAAACGTATTGTTTTTTTAGCTAATTTGTGAGTAATGCCCTTCTTTATGTTGGTGTTTGTGTGACGTAAGTTATTGTTTTTAACCGAGACACTGAATTAGGTGTGGAGCCCCGGATTTATGTCATTAATTGGTCACAGAATCAGTGTTTTGTGCAGAATGTATTGATTTCTCAGCCTTTTTTAGAAAACAGTACATGGAATTTTATGTAATACAAACCTGTTTTGGTATGTGCAACCAGTTGAGGTGGGGTTTTTTTTCATTCATTTGTCTTTGCAGGCCACGTTTATCCTCTTTTCCACCCGTTTTGTTAGCAGTGCCCTTAAGTATGTGGGTGTTTTTAACCGAGAGACAGAATTAGGTGTGTAGACCCAGTTTTTGTGATTAATTTTCCACCGGGTGAGTGATTTGTGGAGAATGTAATGATTTATCAACCTAGTTTGCAATACAGTGCATTGACATTTATGTAATGTAAGCCTGTTTTGGTGTGTGCAAACAGTTTTAAGGTTGTTTTTTTTTATTAATCTGTCTTTGCATGAACAAACATTCCCGATTTATGTATTTTTCAAGCTAGTTTTGAATGCTGTGCTTTCACTTTGTGGATGTTCTTGTTTTTTAATGCAGGAATTATGTAGGGTTGTAGAATTACGTGTTTACAATCTGTTTTGAAAGGTTTTTTGACATGAATTTGCAACATCAAGAGCGGTGAGTGCAGAATGCACGGCAATTTCAACCTCTTTTGGAACACTATGTGGATTTTGTTATGCAACAGGCCAATTTAAATGGCATTCTGTGGGGTATTAGTTGTTGACGCCTAATATTTTTGTCATTAAACTGCATTTTCTGGTGCACAATGTGCAGAATGTGGGGGGGGTTCAAGCTATTTTTCAGTGCGGTGCAGGACGTGGGAGTTACTGTGAGACGTGCAAGAGGTTTTCACCAGCAGTGAGATGGAACGAGGTGTATGCAGTCGTCCCTCGCAATGTCGCGGTTTCATTATCGTACAGAAATTAATCCATTGGCTGTTTTGTGGTTTATTTTTAGTCAAGACATATTGAAATGCAAGTGATATGAAGCATTCTGGCCACTAGGCGGCAGTAATGACACAAAACACTGAACACTGCATGAAGTCCGCCATGGCATGTCCAACATGATGGAGTGTGTGTGGGGAGGCTCCTCCTCCCATCCCTTGTGGAAGTGGTAAGTCTTTAGTTTCTTAAGTTAAGAAGAAATAAATCCCAGGCTGACGAGCTAGCGGCCGTCTCAGGAGTTGCAGTTGCAGAGGGGTGTTATTTTATGTCTACCAGGCTCTAATATTGTTAAAAATAAACAGATTTAGGAAGTCCTAAGCAGGTATTCGATGCTCTTAACTATGAAAGTTTTTCATTTGTTAAAAATGAATCGCACCAGGAAAGGCTGTACCCCACCTCTCGCCTGAAGTCAGCGGGGGTAGGCTCCAGCATACCCGCATCCCTACTGAGGATAAGCGTCCGATATTGCGGAATTTCATTTAACGCGGCGGCTCTAGAACCAATTAACCGCTATAAACGAGAGCCGATGGCCTGATCTTTTTTTTTTTTTTGCTGAATTTGTGCAGAATCGGCAGCAAAGCAGCACAAAACGGGGCTTTACGGGCGCTCCCGTACAAATAAATGGAGTGAGGTGTCGCCTTTGAAGTTTGCCATGGAATCGTGCATTTTGCAAATACGCCCCATGTGGGTGATCAGTTTCTCAGAGATTCTGTCACTCGTTTGAGCAAAAATGCGCAGACTTTGTGGATTTTCCAACAGTTTTTCTATGCAGGGCCTTCGCTGTGTGTGGGCGTTCATCCAATAGAGGGGCATCTTTGATGAGTTTGTTGTTTTAAAATACCGCAAAGCCTCAATCACCAGCCAGGAAGGCTAACATTAGACAGGGGGGCTGCTTGCTGGAACCTGACAGGCGGGAACCCAAAAGGGAACACGTGGCCTCCCTGCTTGCGTAACGTTTTAAAATCAAAAAGCTGTCATGCATGGTGACGTCTGTAGAACACTTTTTATTTATCGTGTGCATCCTCGGTGGGACTTGTTCAGTTAGCTCCAAGAACCACAAACCGTGCACTCGCTGTGGGTATTATTTTCTATCTCGGAAGGCGCCCGAGCACACACACACGCGGCTCCAATTCCTAGCGTAGTGTGAGGATATTCCCGGATATTATTGCATCATCTGGCGTGTAATGTATGTTAATGCCTGCCCGTGACCCACTTCTGACTGAGCTACAGTAGGACGCTGTGCGTAACCCGACTCTGCCTCTGGAGAGAGAGAGAACTCGGTCCAGGCGACCAAAGGCCGTCCACAACGGGGGCTTCGCGGCGGCTTTATTCTTAGACGCATGAACTCAAGGCGGCACAGGATCGGAATGGGATTTTTCTTCGCTCATTAGCGTTTCGGATGCGTGTCACGCGGCACGCGCTATGATGAATATTTAGGAAATGATTATCAAATGTAACTTGATTATCCTTGGCCTATTTTTCTGTACATAATAATAATAATAATACAGTAGGTCGGTGGCCACCTACAACACCCCTGATAATTTTCAAGATTTTCCTTGATGAATTATTAGTTGCTTGGATCAGCAATTTCACTTAAATATATCATATGGCAGACAAACACCGTGATATCTGAGAGGCAGCAAGATCATGTTGTAGGCCTTTAGAGCTGGTTTGTGGATTGAGTTTGACCGTCCTTCGCCTCTGCTTGTCTAAGATTTTTCTTAGCCTGCCACTCCGGGCCTTAAACAGAACCGTGATTGTGGTCTTTCATTACCTCACAATGTTCTTCACAGTGGAATCTGACAGCTCGAATTTCTGAGCTAGCTTTTTGTATCCTTCCCCCGAACCAAGACATTGAACAATCTTTGTTTTCAGGTCATTTGACAGACTCCATTGTTGCCACACTTTGGAGAAGATGCAAAGAGGAGAACATCTTGTAATTGGCCACCTTAAATACCCTTTCTCATGAACGTCATGACCCCGTATATAGGTCAGGGGTCAATGAGCTTACCAAACAGATTTTGTGTTCCGATAATTAGTGCCATGCATCCTGTATCGTACCTGAGATTCCCAGCACCACTCCCAATAGTCAATGCGGCCCGGACCCTAACCTCCAGCGGCCCCCAGCTAAATTGAGTTTGAGACCCTTGTTGTAAATAATATTTGTCTTATTTCCGTCTTACGTTTATGATTTATGAATGCACAGCCATCAGCATAATGTAATGTATGTTTTTGGCTTAGTAATGTTATTATTATTTCTGTCCTTTTCCAGTAAACACTTGGAAAAATTCATCTACAAAAGCACCGTATGTAGTCCGTCAGACCTAGGAAAATGCACTTTGTAAAAAGATATCCGTGCACAGCAGTGCCGCCTCCATGACAACAAAATGACCTCTTGGGAAACGGCTTCTTCTTTTTAAGCTGTTTAAAAGCCCCCGTGTGTTGCTAGCAAACAGCGAGGAGCTGTCCCAGCAGGAAGTGGCAGCATTAAGGCCTCGTGAGATGGATGGCGCCGTGTTTGGTGTCTAAATATAAAGTAAGGGAAGCATGAAAAGCTGCTTTTTTCAGCCGCATTTTGCTTTGACTTTTGCCTTTGTTAGGCTCTGCCATAGGATGCTTCCTGGTCGCCTCCCTGGCCAATTACCTGACAAAAGTGCTAATCGCTCCTTTTTCTTTAAACGTTCCTTCGGGCCCAGACGCTTTTTGGCTCACATTGAGCTGCAGACTCGATGCTCTTAGATCCCAAAAGCCCCCCGAGGCGAAGGAATCATGCGACGACGGGTGCTTACTACATGACGTCGGCGCCGTGATGAAGGGTTTTCACTGCGGCCAAAACTGCCAAAGCGCTTGTCTTTACTGTTTTTGGGCCGCGTTCTAACGGGCCACGAATATGACGAGCAGGACCCGACATGCAGGGTTATTTTGGGGAAGGGTGGTGTTTGTTGAAGGCTGACATTTACGATTTACAGACAACCCAATGCGAATTTTCTGTCCACATGAAAATGCATTGGCGGGCTGTCAAGTGCATGCCACAGCAGCAGGTGGCACTATGTCACCCATTTGGCCAATCACAACCATAATAAACATCCCTTATAGAACAGGCGGTCAAACTCTGGGGTTTAAAATTTTGCATAATCTGTCTACTTGTACAGTAATCCATTTATCATAGTTGGATTTGTTATTTATTCATATTTATAAATATAATATTTTGGTTGTTAGAGCATAGAAAACCTGTTTACAATCTTCTGAATACGAGTGTTAACATTATTAGAGCCCTCTAACCATGAAGTAACACCCCTATAATCACCTAATGCCCTACAAAGTCGACATAATAAGAGTAAATGATACATAAATTATTCTATAAATGTGTTCCCTAGGGAATTTTAATGATTTGGTGACCTTTTCCGGGAAATGACTTTCTTCAAGCTAATATGTGCTAACAGTAAAGCGCTATAGCACCACCCTAAGAGATTACTCCCTCATCACTTTGTTGTTCGAATTTGTCAGGTTCACTCCGTCTGTTTTTTAACAAAAATATTCATAAATATTGAATATAACTTGTCAAAAATATGCATAGTGAAGCATTTTTTTAATTTAAGCATAAAAATGGCTAAATGACCCTAAAATACTGTACATATATTGTATAAGGCATTCAGAAAACGCATTCAAAGGCATAATATGTAGTATTCTACACTGGACACTAGGTGTCAGTAATGTTACGGTCATGTTTGGGGAGACACACAAGCACCACACTTGAACCTGCTTTTATTGCAGGTTGGAGCGACAGGCATAATATTCTCTAATAAAAATCGGCAAGCCAACCCAACTTTGAAACGCCCACGTCACTTCTTGCCCCTCCGCCGCTCAGCTTCCACCCACCAGCACGAGTGTTATTTATGTCATAAGTGGCTTATTTACACTTATTATGTCTACTATATTGGTAATATTGGTCAAAGGGTGACTATAGGGGTGTTAGTTCTCATCTAGAAGGCTCTTATAATATTGAAACATATTTAGAAGGTCTTAAACGAGGTTCATAATAATGATAGTAATTATCAAATATCTCGGAAAGTCATCCAAAAAGTAAAATCTTTTGTGCTTCAATTAAAGGACAACATTTAAAAAAATACTCAAACTCATTAAGCTAATGAAGTATCCCTGTGGTGTCCCTCCATGTGACCATCACGCAAGGACCATCATGGCCGTCGGCCAGCACTGTCGGTCATCTCTCAAATTCAGGTGATGGAGGCTACCAGAATTAGGCGAGCTAAAATGATGTAATTGCCTACAATGACGTGTGTGTGCGTGTGTGTGTGTGCTCCATGTTGGTAGTGTAACCTGAAGGGACCTACGCGTGTAGCCTGTAGCCTGTAGCCAGCACATATCTTCTTCATGGCTTGTGACAGAAGCACTCGCTGACCTACTTTAGCCAGAAAACACTGCCTCCATTATCATCTCATGCATTTTTTTCGACCTTATTTAAGGTTGCTGTGTTAAAAAGGCTTCTCACTGGGATTTTGTTCAGTTGAACAGCACAAAAGTGTACTGGAAGTGTGTCGTCCAAAATCTAGCCTTGATGCTGGTGTTTGGACAGTTTAAAGGTGACTTTTAGTAAGCCTTGGCGGGGTAAAAATGCATTTATGTGTGTCTGTAGCTTTAATGCGAATGAGCTCCAAGATGCATTACTTTTTTGTAACTCTGGTTGCACTTTACCGTAGATGCCACATATCACATAAAACAACGTAGCATTAAAGGAAAACTGCACTTTTTTTGGCGAGGTGTCACTACATCGGCAATGTAGTTCTTGGGCGTAACAATGTTAATATGAATAAAAACGATGTCACTGTAGTTTGATTAACGTGCGGGTCACATGATGTAAATGGAGTGTTGTTGGCATTTTTGGAATTTTTTTTCCCAGAAGGCTTTATGGGTAGAATTGGATTTAAAAAAAAAGAATCTCAGCTTTGTGATGTAGGTGCACAAAAGCATAATATTAGCATGAACTTTCATATTTGCTCTTTTTTCACATGTTTGTGTCGTTTTTGGGGAGGGAATTTTGCAAACATGTCAATATTCTTCTTAAATAATCCTTTTATATTTACTTTTTGAAATAATTTGACTTTATTCTCATATTATTTTAACTTATTTCCCCAACTTAATCTCCTGAAATTACAACTATTTTGTTGCGTCTGTTTCTCATATTATTATTATTATTATTATTGTTATTTTAATTCCATTTTCTTTAATATTTCAACCCTTTGCTACTAAAATGACATTATTTTTGCTCCTAATATTAGAAGTCTATTCTTGTAAAATTGCTACTTTCCTCTCCTTAGAATACGACTTTTCTTAATATTTTGACTTTATTCTTTCAAAATTACAGCAGTTTTGTCCGTTCTGGTGTTCTGGTAACATTATCGCTTTTTCTGGAGCTTTGTTTGTTTTGTTTCTCATTATATTGTGGCATTACAAATAATGCATTTTTTAACTAAATGCTACTAAAATGATATTTGTTAGCTTGCAACTTTTTCCACTTAATAACCTTTGTCTTGTAAGCCTACTAATGATTTTTTTTTTTTTTACTCTTTTTTTTGTTTGTTTTTATTAGTTGTCTTGATAAATTATATTTTTATAATGTGCTGCGGGCCAATAAAAACATGCGGAGCCGCACTTAAACTAGTGTGGCCCGTGAGTCAAAATGTTAGCCCGCTCCTGTGATAAAACATTTTTATAGTCACTTTTGCATAGTAGGGGATCGTTTAAAGGTAAAATATTCCTATCCAGCGCAGGAGAGGGCAGTGTAGTTCCTTATACAAATGAGACAAATCCCATTCAAGGTGAAACCATTTTGAAGCTTTTCTGAATACTCGTAAAGAAAAGGTAACCATGCTTACATAACACGTCACATATACAGCACGGCGGGATGACGCTGGCATTCCAAAGGCCAGGCGACGTTCCCACAGGCCTCTCTTGGGAGGAACTTGCAGCAACAACAACCTGTCATTACACAGACCTTCGGCAGTCATAGCATGCAGCCCGCTTAGGTATGAGGCCCGTTTTGCACACACGGTTCAGGCTGTGCAGGAAAGAAAACTCAGCACGGAGCCGACAAAGCCGTGTTACTTTGAATTTTGCTCCAGGAAAGCCCACCCCACCCACTGCCCCCTCCTCTGCCAGCCATTGAGTCCAGCAAAACAGGACGGGTAACCTGAGAAATGGCATCACTCAGCATATTTTGGTGCTGGACTATCAGCTGCGCCTGTACGTCCTTTTGACCTTCCTGGCCCCTCTCTCTCTCTCGGTGCTTACAGGATAGCATAGTCAGGTCTAGGGGCGGTGTTCTTCACTACCAGTCAGGGGCCAAAGATGACGGCCACAATTACAGGGCAGAGCTGAGCGGCGGCTGAGAAGGCTGAAAATGACAGTTTGTCGCTCCTCATATGTTCTCTGCTTGTGCAGATGAGTCGCTTTAGCGCATTTGCGGCAAAAACAACTTTTATCGGTGGTGTTTTTAGGTAAATAAAAACTAGGCTGGAAATTGTCATGCTGGAAAGCCTGATTTTTTTTCCAAAAAAAAAAAAAGTACATTCCAGTAGCTTCAGCAATGCTGTTTCCCTGGCAACGTGCCCGTAAATGACATTTGTTGCGCCCCCTATGGGATAGGCTCAAAATGCTTTGGAAGAGATGCTAGCATCAGGGATTCTTTTATGCTGCCAATTCCAATACCCATCATCCATGAGTGAGATACACACATCGCAGGAATTAACTGTACATTTTTACTTTATTTATGATGAGAGCTATTGGTCAGGGTTGCAGTTGTGAGAAAAAAATTGTAAAAAATGTAATTTCATGCATGTTTTGTTACACTAGGAATGCATGGGAAATAAATTGTTCAATCATTTTATTTTTTTTACTTCACAGTAAACAATATGAACCCCCCAAAATATATTTTATTAAATAGAAATTTGTCCTGCTTAACGTAAAAGAGTGTCCGGGTTGCAGGGGTGTCCAACTTTCATCACTGTTAGAGCTGTCGGCTATTTTTATTTATGACTGGCAAACTTTACATGACTTTATTTACCAAGCACATCTCTGCTCTTGTCTTATCTAATGGTGCTAGTTGTGTTTTTAGAAGGGTGACTAACCTCCTTGCGGTCTTTCTTTTTAATAAGAGGAACAACCGGAACGGCAAAGAGGGATCAGCGGTGACTCCTGCGTTAAGATTAATTATGTCGCCCGCCGCAGCGTCCTTACCAAAGCCCTTCCTGCCTTCCCTAACGCCAAGTGATAGATTAAAAGCGACAAACCATTTTCTGCTCCCGTTGCTTCCCGGAAGGAATCGGATTTGCACCGACTCGGCGGAACGGCGCGTCCACTTACGGAGGGCAATTATGATGGCGGGAGAGCTCGCAGAGGAGTCACTCTTCATTATATAAAAGTCATTTATATGCACCACCGTGCTTCATCGCGGCGCCATCAATCCCGTTCGTTTACATGATGAATCAAGCCAACGGTATAGAATAAACCCAACGGTATAGAATAAACCCCACGTTTACTCAGAAGGTGACAGCTGGTTTGCGTCTGGTGCTGAGACGGGGATTCACCCTGCAGCAGGCGGGGCAGGTGTGCACGTGCATTGGACCGGTTCCCCCCTGGGGCCCTGCTGGGGTGTGTGAGCCAAGACAAAAGCGGCAATCAAGACTGACACGTGTTAATTGACGTTGTGGCCATTTGCATCACTCCGTGCCTCCTTGAGCTGTTAGACTAGACATGATACATATTTAATTGAAATTCACATTGATTAGCCGTAGCTCACACAGCGATGCTAGTGTTGCTAATATTTGCGTCCTCTGTCGTTGCATCTGACATGTACGTTTGTGAACGATAAACCATCGCGAACGGATATCCGCCAGGGTCCCGGGATGGATAACAAAAAACATCCGAGTGTAGAGACATGCACCGGGTATCGCGAGACCAGCGACCGACTGGCAATCCGCCTCTTAAACAAGGCGAAAGCCTGGGCTGCCATATTGTCGCGCATGCTGCGGAGCTTTGCGTGACTGAAGACGAGAATGGATGCAGACAGCATTAGCAGCGCGCTAGCTAGTCACCGGGAAATATCAGCAAAACACAACTACATTATTTATTTATTATGTATTGCGTAAGACTGAAACAGCAACATCAAATTAACAGCACTAAATGAATACAGAACCTCCATCCAGCAGCACAAGCCTGAAGTTTGTTTTTCAGAGAGGCTTTGGACCACAAATATGCACATTAGTACTCAAAAATGTCAACAAATCTGAGCAGCATGGGGAAAAGTTAGATGGTGTGTTCAAGGGCCGGCAAACAAAGTGGGACAGATTGCCGCTCGCAGCAAAGAAACACACAAACTAGGGGATCTCCAACTGTATTTTTCAAACAAAATAATGGCCCATATTTCCAAAATGTAAACCTCTTTAAATCAAATTTGATTTGATATTTCTTTGTAATCATTGCAGCCTATGCTAGAGAATATGATGTGATTCCTTTTATAGACTTGGCTTCTTTATTTTATCACGTTCGATTCACATCTAAATCAACATATGGAAGTGTAGAATCATCTCCAATTAAATCAAATCGTTTCATCATCTATCTTGAAGCGTATCACAACACTACTGGTATCGCGATGCGCATCGAATTGTCCTACTGACATGGCATCCATGAAAAGTGAAAGTGATGCTCTAAGTGTAAAAAACCTATTTCAGAGAAATGTTATATTTTTTTTCATTCAAAAGTAGTTCCGTTTTTTTAAACAGGCACACAAAGGACAAAGGCAGGGCACACGCTCCAATTTGGATTCATTCTTGTTTCTGGCCCACTACCTCTGCCATACAAACACAGGAAGCACTTCTGTACAAAAAGCGGTCTGGTCCCGCCCCCTCGGTGACATCCTCGCCTTCCTATTGGCTGGCGGTTTCCCAGGAGGAGCGAAGCGAACACAAACTGGAATGCGTGGGAGTGGGTGTCTTTCACTGTTTGCTGTGCACGACCGACGCCGGAACACCACCATCGCCGACTTACATGAGCTTGAAGCCTTTTTTTATTTCGGGTTTTTTTAGCTGTGTGGCGAGCGCTAGCTACTCGTGACGTATGAATGAACGGTTTGATTGATTGATTGATGGGTGGCGGGGAGCAGGTAGACGAGCCCCAGAAACGCCGCCGAGGAGCTACGTAGTGTGACTGAAAAGAATCGCCAATAAGGTGAGTTTAAAGTCGAGTTTGGGAAGGAATAAAACGCGAGCAAGTTCGTGTCTTAGGGCAGCGGGTCAGTAGACCGGCGGCGGCTTTCACGGGCGTAAGGAGAAAGGGCAATTTCACTTGTTGTCAGACGAGGTGGTGCGTTCAAGGCCACACGCATCGCGTACGAGTCGTCTTTATTTTTTTCATCGGATTTTTCGGGGCTTTGGTGTGTCTCGATGTTGCTGTAGTGCAACATCACCGATATCAAACTGCAGGTGTTGTGAGGTCATGGTTTGTGCGTGTGTACGCGTTTTTTTTGACGGGGGCGCGTAGCACGAATACTTAGGAGATGCATTATATTTCATCGATTTGCTGGTTTCCGCTGACTTCCGGTCGTTTCTTTGTGGAAAGTGCACTCCGAATAGGATGCTCTCATGAACTTTTGGTGAGGACCCAAACACAAAACGGTCTAAATACTGTGAATGTCACGCGATTATTGCACATAAAATTGCTGGTATATCGGATCAGCTGTTGTCTTGTGTAGGTTTTGTTCATTTGGAGCCTAGTTTTGGTGGTGGTGGCAACCACTTGCATGGTTGGCCAGCTAGAGACCGGAAACCCGTGTGGTCCAAACTTTGGGGGGCCACATATTGAAAAATCTAAGCAGTCAGGGGGTCCATTTTGATATTTCTACTTTGTAAACAAGATAAAACATATGCATCATAGATATGCTAAGACTTTTTATATATGTGTATATATATGTGTGTGTATATATATATATATATTTATCTTTTTCCCCTTTTTGGGAAATTCTGCGGGCCACCCTTCGGCTCCAAAGTGTCCAAAGGGTTGTTTATGTCCATGTATGTGTGTCTATATGTATATGTGCCCTGTGATCGCTTGGCTGGCAGGGCATGGCAGGGTTGGGTATCGTTTACGCATTATCCGATACCGGTGACAAATCACCACTTTTGAAGTGTTTCCGGTGCTTAAACGATGCCCGAACGGTGTAAAAAAAAAATTAGCGGAGACTCACGAGACAATACATCATTCATTTTCAGACTATTACAAGTAAAAGTATGAAACTTTTTGTATGTAACTGCATCACAAAACAATGCAGGTGCCTTTTGAAATGTCCCACAAATTGACGCTTAACGATATTGCTTTATTTATATATAAATATAAAATTTTATATTTCTCAACGATATTTTATATATTTCTTTTGTGATGACTTTCTGTGAACACACACCATTTTTTCCTCCTCCGTTTTTATTTACTTTATCAACCAAATATCTTGGTGAGATTTGGCATGAAGGTTCCGCATATCTAGATGTAGTTTTTTTCCTAGATGAAAAAACTGGGTCACGTGGGCATGTGTGAGGTGTGCAAGTAAATAATCTGGCATACTTGCTGTTAGTGTTACAATTTATCTTTTTCCCTCCCAACTTCTTATACGTTACCTTGCATTGGTCCTCAAAAAGCTTCACTCTTTTTCTGTGTGTGTGTGCGCTAGCCCCCTCGCCCCGAGAGAGACAAAGTGACTGTATGACTGACAGGAGGTATCACTCTGTTTGCCGTTTGCCTATGAAGCGCCTAGTTGCTAAACCAATGCACAGAGTGAACTCTCTTTCTGACAGTTGAAATGCGAGAGACAAGAAAAGCAGACATGCACGCACATGGCAACATATGGTGATGATAACGATATGATGAATTTATTTTTAAGAAATCTTTAATAAGAACTCTTGTCACGTTTTAGTCTTGTGAGCTGCTGTGACTTCCCTAAAAAAATGTTTTAAAAAGTAAGTGACATGCAAGTTGAACAAAAAAGTCTTTTAAACACTTAAGCAGTGTTTCCCGCAGGACTGCAAGCTACTTGTGGTGGCCCTGGGTTCGGGGGGGGGTGACATAATCATCAAATTAGCCTAACCGGTCACGATGCATTTCCAAAAAGTGAGTAAAAAAAGAAACAATGAAAAGGTCACTTGTTTACGTTGGGGTAGATGCCCACAGCAGCACCCGGTGCTCGTTGAGAAGAGCGACAGGCCAAGTTGCTTTTTTTTTTTTTTTTAACAAGAGGGGTCTGAATACTCTCAGGCAGACCAAGTGGGTTATAATGTGTGTCTGGCGAAAGGGCGTACCCCCTCATGGTTGGGAACAGGAAAAGGATGGAGGTTTGTGCACGTGAAACTTGTTAAATGAGGTATTCTCTGCTCTTAATTGCTTCTGGCCTTTTTGTTTGCATCTGTTTATCTTCCTAATGGCAGCAATAACAACGCGGACGCTGAGGGATTTTGGCTTTTGTGTTGGAAAGGTGTTGGGGAAGGGGTCAAAGGTGGACTTTCGTGCAGGGATACCACCCACAGAGGGTGCGTCCGCCTGCTGGGGAGATAAGCAGTAAGCCCCGCTGCTCCGTCAGGAGATGTCTCCACCTGCCAGGCGCTCTAAGCAATCACTCTTGGAAAGAAAGTGAATTTTGCTTCTGTGTTTTTCAAAACATAAAAAAAATCCCGACAGTTATCTCCCCTCGTTACGTCGGTGGAAGCGTCTTCCGGTATGTAAGCGGGACAAATATTCACGGCTAAATGCTTTTTCAGTGTAGCTTTGATATGGTGAAGTGGATGTGCTTTGCAACGCTGCCAGCCTGCTCGGGCTGCGGTGAAGCGGGGAGGAGGCGGGGTTCCTGTGCTCGGGCCAAGCCAAGATGGGACTGCAGGGATGCAAAATACAGCGTTTGTTCCCAGACCCCCCCCTCACCTCCACCACCACTACCCTCTGTTCTTCTAGACGGCTTTTCATGCTCTGCATCAGGCACACATGCTCATTTCCACTCCTTTCACCAAAGTCTCATTAAAGGAATTATGCCTGCATGCTTTGGAGGAAATTCAGGCGCCTTTTTTTTTGGAGGTGAATGGGGGGGTGTTTCCCCTTATAAAAGCGGCTTCAACACAACTGCATTGTGTGAGGAATGACCGAACCATGTTTCTGTGTTTTTTGTGTTAGAGGTATCGTCAAATGTTTGTAGGAATTTCTAAAAAGTTCTTAAAGTCCTACTGGGAGCGCTCCAGTTTGCGTGTCTGTAACGTTAATGCTAATGAGCTGTTTGTCCAGACTGTGTGTCTTCAATAAGCGCTATTGTGTACTTTATACACTTTTCACATTCTGCACTTGACCAACTTTGAGTTGAATACTTACAGTATTTTGGTCATTTGGCTTGGTTAATAGACGGGTCACATGATGTAAATGAAGCCTTGTTGGTGCTTTTTGGAGGTTTTTGTGGATTATGGATGATGGGCAAAATTCCCCCTCCCCCCTCCCCCCAAATAAGTGCGATTTTCCTTTAATAGCAGCGTGATGCCAGGTTAGTCTATGGGGAAAAACAAAATGACTGACAGCTCCCACAGGTGTAGTAGACTCAGGGCTTTATTTTAAGATGTGTAGCGAGGCCTGTCCTCTCTCAAAAGTGGAACAGGACGGAGGGTGATGTCTGGTGCTTATAAACAGGCAGTGGGGACACGGAACACGGTTTGAATATCTTGAAAAAGTTGCTTTTCCGCAATGGGGGACGTTTAACCATACTGGACTCGAACGTCCAAGCGGCCAAAATGAAGTACTTTATCGTGTGTCAGCATGGCACGTTTGTCCTTTTTGACCCTCTCACCGCCCGCAGGAGTTTCTGGAAAATTTCCTGCTTCCTCTCGTGTCTGTCCATCTGTTTGCACATTTTTTTTAAGGAGGTGGTGTGGGCGGAGGTTGGTCTAGTAAATCTTAGACCCTGCATTCCTACACGAGGAGGGTCGTCTTTAAAAATAAAAAATAAAAATCTTGGACAGCTAATAGTAGTTTCATAAGAAACAAAAAAACTTGCAAGTTCTCCACCGGGATGTGGACTGGATTGATTCCTTTCACTGCATAGCATCACTCATCAATGACACGTCCTGTTCATTTGGAGGCTAACGTCAAACTAGACAGTACAGTATGTAACCGAAAAACAACTAGTTCTGTCACTAAGGGCCGAAAGGTTCACAAAGTTGCTGTCCAAACTAGTGAAAAATGTCAGTTCCTTTTTAGTCTTTTTATTTCACATGTCAAAAACAAACAAAACTTGCACAACACTTTACACTGCAGACCTAATGTGTGCCTATTACCAAAAATAAAGTGCACATCAAACCGCTTGCCATAACTTTCTGGTTCTCAAGACCAATATGGCACCAGTAACAATTGCCTAATCAAATATCATGACATTACTACTACCACTATCAGGAGAACCAGAGTATAGAGTGAGAAGAACGACCTGGCGTGGCCCAGCAAGGTGCACTGTATTAGGGCACACGTTCTGAGCACCCGGTGTACGCCGCGGAGGTCTCTAGCAAACCTTTTGCCGAAGCGCTGGCGTTTCAGGTGGCTGATAAGGTGTTTGGTGTGCTCGACGAGTTTATTCCCCTTGAATTGAGCACCGAGGAAGTTACGACAGGTGGTTAACGTCTTATTGGACCTTTTGTTTTGAAGTTATGGGTCAGACCCATTTTTAAAGTCCATTTAGTGGTTTGACGTCATAAATCGACTTTATATGAGGTTGATACAACCTCATCTCACACATCAAAGACCCCTAAACTATGCTATTTTTTAATGACACCCTTAAGCAAACAGGAAGTGATGTGCAGCGCTCTTATTTTGAAGGCCAGAAGTCTGTCGTATGTGAAGACTCTTGTGTACATGAATTAACGTGTTCCCTGCAGCCGTGAGCCCCCGTCCTTTATTTAGTGTCCAACTTTCATGACATCGGCGGGCATTGCTTCATTTTGAACTTTCTGTCGACTGTGGCGAGGCATCTGTCATTTCTCGTCAAGTCTGCATTCATCAAATGGTTTGGTGACACCAGACCCTTTTGAGTCAGAGGTTATCTCGTCTAAGGATGACGATGATGTTGGTCTGGTCTTGTCCCGGCTTGTCACACGCCCTGTAATCAGTGCTTCCTCAACCAGGAGGGTGTTGGTGGGATGGAGGGGGACCCTGCTTTGGTTTTGTTGTTGGTGGGTTAAGTGCTATGTGGAGGATTTACCAGGGCCCGATTAGCTGCAGGGGGATTAGAAAGGCAGGGTGTATCATTACCATTGCTATCAGTCTATAAGGACGGGCTGTCTTTTGATGTTTTAGGTTTTAGCCCACCTTGAAAGCATTAGGACTGTAATACTGGGCTGTCCAGTTTGCACGGGACTGGTCCGACAAGACCGGTCAGCAGGGGGTGAGTAAAACTGCTCAAACCTTAGCTTTCACCATCATATTAGTCTTTTATTGAGTCTAATACATCTTATTTCCTGTCTTTTATTGTATTTTGTTAGTTGATTCTAATAATTGTGATACATTTGAAAATAGGAACACAGAATGTAAAGCCAATGAAAATACAGTAAAATTAGAAATCTGTGTGAAATAATCATCAGGCTACAAATTTATTAACCATAGATATTGCAAAAATTGAATTCCAATTAAGTTCATCCGTAGAAGCCACTAGGTACACTCGACAACTGGCCGTTGTTGTGTATGCGATGGCTGCGGCTCGCGCATCTTTATCCGCAGTGGAAAACATACGTAAACAAAAATGCTTGCAACGCTTGCGTCACATCCGCGTCGCAGCCATCTTCATCACATACACAATAATCGACAGCCAATAGCGTGTATTTATTTGTCCGATTTTATTTTTTTACATTGAGGAGCCATTTTTGTCATGCAAATGTGTTACTCTTTTGAATGCATATTGCAATGTGTTGTTGTGTTATTTCATGTCTACAGGGCTCTAATAATGTTAAAAACACACATTTAGAAAGCCATAAACAGGTTTACTATGCTCTAACTACGAAAAAATGTATTAATATTGCATTCCACTTTGCAGAACTTGCAGCCAATTAACTGCGATAAACAAGGGCTTGCTGTAATAAATAATTTCAGAAAATGTGTTTGTGTTACTTATAGACTTATTAGTCACTGTAGGGTTTACATGTGGGATAACAACTTCCAATTTTCCGCGGGCTATCTGTTTTTTTTTTATTATTGTTGGCATCCGTACAGAAATGCTGTGTTGTCACTGCTTTTTGTTCAAAGTTAGTTGGAAAAAAACTGCCCATTTTGGTTGGTGAGCCCCATTACATCCATCCAGGAAACATGACATTTCTGGTCACATGTTTCTTTGTTTTGCAGTGAATATTTTCATTTGTTGTAACGGTCTAATATAAAGGCATTGAAATGGCCGCTTGTGCAATCTCTCATTCTTCTGCAGCCCCTCCCTTTTTGTTTGGCCCGCAGAGAATTTAACACCGGGTAGTGAAGGGGTAGTGGGTGGGGGTGTTTGAACCCTTCCTCACCCCGCCCTCTGTTATCTCTAAGCAGAGCAGCACAGCAATCAAACAGTATAATGTAGTGTGCATGGTGAAGGTGGTCTCTATTAATCCTTCACTGCGTGAAGGATTCACTGATGAATGATGGTCACCGTACAGTACAAGCCCCCCAGACCAGACTTCATGTGTCACATGATACTTTAGGCGCACCTCTGCCACACAGATGTTGGCTAGATGTAAGCGTTTTAACCGGGGGTAGGGGGGTCTAAGATGATAATCTGTCTGTTTTCGCTATTTTGCTGCAGCAGGATGAGCATCAGTGCCTCGTTTGTGTCTTTCTGTTCCCTTATATTCCTCCAGCCTTTGTCTGATTTGATGTCAGTTTGCACAAAAAAACAAAACTGCATTTAAAAGTTTAGGTTTTTAAAAATTACCACACTCTGGTGGACATGACGTCAGTCCGAGCAGGTTTCCTTAAGGTGGTGCTGATTGGTAGACACGTCGTCAATATTTCTGGGATGTTTTGATACATTTTTCATATTGAGCAGCTTTGCCTTTGTGTTTTGATTTTACTCAGGCACGTTTTTTTGTATCACTCTGTAATTTATGCCTCCTGTCATAAAATTTGCGTTTTTTTGGGGAGAGAAGGTGGGTGGAAGCATAGCACCCAGGTTTGACCTATTTTTTTGGTGAAGATAATGAGAAACAATTGGCATTTAATCATCGTTAGCTTTACAGTCTTCTCAGCTTACTGTATTGTGTTTCCTAAAAAAAAGCATATTCTAGTGGGAGTAATCTTGTTTCCCATGGCTGTCCGACGACCCCCCCCCCTCTGCAGGACATTGCACTTGTCCGATCACAGCGGCCGCTATCAGTGAAAAGATTGTTTTCTTTTCTTGCTAAAAATACCAAATGGAGCTGAAACAACCGACCTGATCCTGATGTTTGCATAGTGGCCGCATTCCAGCATTGATGCTGCTTAGCTTTCCATCCCAGTCAAAAGCCGGTTCTCAGGCTGACCACATCGTCACGCCTTTGTGCTTCTTATTTTTTTTTAAATTTAAATACACTTCTTCAGCATTTATTTACTTTTTGCCATCTGCCACTTTCTCCATCATAGCAAAGCTTCAGGTTCTTCTCTCTTAAAGTGCATAAATGTCACAAAAATCCATCCTTGGAGGCTTTGCACGTGATTTCACGCCGACAGAAAATGTCAGGAGCAGCTGGCAGAATGTAACTTCAGTCCGGACACGCCTCGGTTAATCTGGTCATCTGCTGCGCGCTTTAAATGCCAGACCCGTATTCCTGCATTTAATGCGCCATCAGCGCCGATGATGACCTGTAATTAAAAACAAGCAACTATGGCAGTGATGGCGGAATTCCCTTCACATAGGAGATGCCTTGGAAAACTGACGTGGAGGAAAAACAAGCCGAGGAAGGAATCGCAGGACGTTTCTATGAATCATGTGACGACAGACCGAAGTTTCTGCTGTGACCGCTAAACAAATTCAGATAACTTAAGGTGCTTGTCAGCTCATTCTTCTTTATTTGTCAAGTTTGCCCAGGAGCTTATCAGAGTAATTTAGGTCAGGGACACTGGGTGTGACCAGGATGGACAGGATCAGGAATGAGTACATCAGAGGGACAGCACATGTTAAAGGTTTCGGAGATAAAGTCAAAGAGGCCAGACTGAGGTGGTTATGGACATGTCCAGAGGAGAGAGAGTGAATATATTGGTAGAAGGATGCTGGGTTTTGAAGTGCCAGGCAGGAGGCCTAGAGGAAGATCAAAGAGGAGGTTTATGGATGTAGTGAAAGAGGACATGAAGGTACTTGGCGTGAGAGAAGAAGATGCAGAAGACAGGGTTAGATGGAGGCAACTGATTCGCTGTGGCGACTCCTGAAGGGATAAACTGAAAGGAAAAGAAGAAGAAGCAACTCCCTCATTTACGGTGCAATCAAAATTAAGTAAAGTACCGCATGTAAAACATGATGTAACTATGCAGGTATGGAAATAAACACTTAAACACTAATATATATGCAAAGCATTGCTATTTTTACATTGATTATAACCCACAAGGCATGTCGGGTAACTTCTTGTGGGTTCCCAGCATTCCCTTCAGCATTAAACGGCCTAATTATGGAGATCATATGCACAAAATGGCAGGCTTTGTGTTAATATGCAGCAGTCTACTGTATTTCTGAACATAATTTCTTGACGGTATGTGTGCCCATGCGGGCTTCCCAGCATGCCTTGCTTCACCAAAAGCATAGTTATGGAGATTATTTGCACAAAATGGCCGGTTTTCACCCAAAAAATAATGTTTAGATCAAAAAATCTTTGTTTGCAGGGGAATATGCAGAGGTTCACCTTTTCCTCTGTCATAATTTTTTGTTGGGTACGTCTGCATGCGGGCATCCCAGCATGCCTTGCTTAAAAAAAAAAAACTAGTTATCTGCACAAAATGGCAAGTTTTCCCCACCCAAAGAATGATTTTGATCCAAAATCAGTGTATTTGTGGTGGAATATGCAGGGCTTCACTGTTTCTCCACACACATTATAGCAGCTAATTTATATCACTTTCTTGTAGCTTTCCAGTGGTACTTTAGCTTAGCATTGGTAGTGGAAACAGGTTAGTGTGACCAAAACTGTGTTTGGAGGCACATGCTGACCTGTGACACATGTCATCACTTTTGTCTTGAGCATGTGTCACGCGCTACACAAACATTTGTATTCCTTTGGGAATTTTCCACCGTTATTTTCGTTTTTTCGTTGTTACAAAGCGCCATTGTCGACACCTGCAAGAGAGCTGACGTCTCTTTTTTGACAGAGTTTGTTTTGTTGGCAGCGTGTCGCACCAATGCGACAGCTCTTGTTGACATCACAGGGCTTTCAATTGAGGCTTCATGGTGGGAAAACTGAGCTGAGCGTATTGGTCGGGGTTGAGGGGGGCTGTTGTATTATTAAGGTGCTCCAATCTCTCTGAAACACAAGACGCTGTCTCAGACACGCTGCGCTCTAAGGCTGTTTATGGAAGCAAAATGCTGCTTCATCGCAGACAACAATAAGACCTAATAAGAAGTGCATTAGAAACGTGTCAAGGTGCACATTTAACATTCAAGTATTTTTTGTTTTGTTTTGTTTTGCACAGATTGGTCTGCTTTTGCACTTATACACTGTGTGGAGTTATGCAAGCACTGTGAGTGTGGTGTCTTTGCCATTTTTGAAGCTTGATTAAGTACAACGTGAACACGTTCCAGCGGAGCATCATGTGCAGCGCAAGTGTCTGTCCGAGAGAGTGAGTGTGTGTGTGTGTGTGCGTGTGTGGTTCCTAACTTTTACATAATCCACCACAGCATCCCATTTTTTCTGTCTCCTGTTGCCGTGGCAAAGCACATTTCTAGCAGCATAGAGAATGAGATTGTCATTGTTAATAAGAAGTACAGGCCGACGCACACACTGTGTGTTTCAGTTTTTGCAATGTTAGGAAGAGAGTGATGTTTATCGCCCTTAACTGAATATGAAAATGAAACTCTTTAAACATTTTCAATTGGACATAAACAGAGAAGCAACTCAAGTGTCCTTCTCAAACTCCTCTTAGAGTAGGCGTGTCCGAGGTGCAGCCCGGGGGCTATGGGTATGTGTGCAGGTGGGCTTCCCAGCATGCCTTTTGGCATAAATGGGCCTAGTTATGGAGATTGTATGCACAAAATAGCAGGTTTTCTCACAAAATAAATGTTTTCATCAGAAGTCTGAATATGCCGGCGTGCTCTGTATCTCCAAATCTTAACATCCTGTTGGGTATGCGTGCATGAGGGCTTCCCAGCATGCCTTGCAGCATAAATGGCTTTAGTCACCTTAGTCGACGGTTCGGTTGTTCCTACCTATATGTACCACTATACTGTGGTTTGTATGTCGCTCACGCTATCATGTTTTATGAAAAATAATAGATAAAGGGTTGCTGTATTGTGGTTGACTATTAGGGGCCTATTAGTCA
>QODF01000140.1:1128972-1143240 GCA_024372805.1 Oostethus manadensis
TTTTTTTTTGGAGGTGAATGGGGGGGTGTTTCCCCTTATAAAAGCGGCTTCAACACAACTGCATTGTGTGAAGAATGACTGAACCATGTTTCTGTGTTTTTTGTGTTAGAGGTATCGTCAAATGTTTGTAGGAATTTCTAAAAAGTTCTTAAAGTCCTACTGGGAGCGCTCCAGTTTGCGTGTCTGTAACGTTAATGCTATAGAGCTGTTTGTCCAGACTGTGTGTCTTCAATAAGCGCTATTGTGTACTTTATACACTTTTCACATTCTGCACTTGACCAACTTTGAGTTGAATACTTACAGTATTTTGGTCATTTGGCTTGGTTAATAGACGGGTCACATGATGTAAATGAAGCCTTGTTGGTGCTTTTTGGAGGTTTTTGTGGATTATGGATGATGGGCAAAATCCCCCCCAATAAGTGCGATTTTCCTTTAATAGCAGCGTGATGCCAGGTTAGTCTATGGGGAAAAACAAAATGACTGACAGCTCCCACAGGTGTAGTAGACTCAGGGCTTTATTTTAAGATGTGTAGCGAGGCCTGTCCTCTCTCAAAAGTGGAACAGGACGGAGGGTGATGTCTGGTGCTTATAAACAGGCTGTGGGGACACGGAACACGGTTTGAATATCTTGAAAAAGTTGCTTTTCCATAATGGGGGACGTTTAACCATACTGGACTCGAACGTCCAAGCGGCCAAAATGAAGTACTTTATCGTGTGTCATGGCACGTTTGTCCTTTTTGACCCTCTCACCGCCCGCAGGAGTTTCTGGAAAATTTCCTGCTTCCTCTCGTGTCTGTCCATCTGTTTGCACATTTTTTTTAAGGAGGTGGTGTGGGCGGAGGTTGGTCTAGTAAATCTTAGACCCTGCATTCCTACACGAGGAGGGTCGTCTTTAAAAATAAAAAATAAAAATCTTGGACAGCTAATAGTAGTTTCATAAGAAACAAAAAAACTTGCAAGTTCTCCACCGGGATGTGGACTGGATTGATTCCTTTCACTGCATAGCATCACTCATCAATGACACGTCCTGTTCATTTGGAGGCTAACGTCAAACTAGACAGTACAGTATGTAACCGAAAAACAACTAGTTCTGTCACTAAGGGCCGAAAGGTTCACAAAGTTGCTGTCCAAACTAGTGAAAAATGTCAGTTCCTTTTTAGTCTTTTTATTTCACATGTCAAAAACAAACAAAACTTGCACAACATTTTACACTGCAGACCTGATGTGTTTCTATTACCAAAAATAAAGTGCACATCAAACCGCTTGCCATAACTTTCTGGTTCTCAAGACCAATATGGCACCAGTAACAATTGCCTAATCAAATATCATGACATTAATATTACCACTATCAGGAGAACCAGAGTATAGAGTGAGAAGAACGACCTGGCGTGGCCCAGCAAGGTGCACTGTATTAGGGCACACGTTCTGAGCACCCGGTGTACGCCGCGGAGGTCTCTAGCAAACCTTTTGCCGAAGCGCTGGCGTTTCAGGTGGCTGATAAGGTGTTTGGTGTGCTCGACGAGTTTATTCCCCTTGAATTGAGTACCGAGGAAGTTACGACAGGTGGTTAACGTCTTATTGGACCTTTTGTTTTGAAGTTATGGGTCAGACCCATTTTTAAAGTGCATTTAGTGGTTTGACGTCATAAATCGACTTTATATGAGCTCGATACGACCTCATCTCACACATCAAAGACCCCTAAACTGTGCTATTTTTTAATGACACCCTTAAGCGAACAGGAAGTGATGTGCAGCGCTCTTATTTTGAAGGCCAGAAGTGTGTCGTATGTGAAGACTCTTGTGTACATGAATTAACGTGTTCCCTGCAGCCGTGAGACCCCGTCCTTTATTTAGTGTCCAACTTTCATGACATCGGCGGGCATTGCTTCATTTTGAACTTTCTGTCGACTGTGGCGAGGCATCTGTCATTTCTCGTCAAGTCTGCATTCATCAAATGGTTTGGTGACACCAGACCCTTTTGAGTCAGAGGTTATCTCGTCTAAGGATGACGATGATGTTGGTCTGGTCTTGTCCCGGCTTGTCACACGCCCTGTAATCAGTGCTTCCTCAACCAGGAGGGTGTTGGTGGGATGGAGGGGGACCCTGCTTTGGTTTTGTTGTTGGTGGGTTAAGTGCTATGCGGAGGATTTACCAGGGCCCGATTAGCTGCAGGGGGATTAGAAAGGCAGGGTGTATCATTACCATTGCCATCAGTCTATAAGGACGGGCTGTCTTTTGATGTTTTTAGCATTAGGACTGTAATACTGGGCTGTCCAGTTTGCACGGGACTGGTCCGACAAGACCGGTCAGCAGGGGGTGAGTAAAACTGCTCAAACCTTAGCTTTCACCATCATATTAGTCTTTTATTGAGTCTAATACATCTTATTTCCTGTCTTTTATTGTATTTTGTTAGTTGATTCTAATAATTGTGATACATTTGAAAATAGGAACACAGAATGTAAAGCCAATGAAAATACAGTAAAATTAGAAATCTGTGTGAAATAATCATCAGGCTACAAATTTATTAACCATAGATATTGCAAAAATTGAATTCCAATTAAGTTCATCCGTAGAAGCCACTAGGTACACTCGACAACTGGCCGTTGTTGTGTATGCGATGGCTGCGGCTCGCGCATCTTTATCCGCAGTGGAAAACATACGTAAACAAATTGCTTGCGTCACATCCGCGTCGCAGCCATCTTCATCACATACACAATAATCGACAGCCAATAGCGTGTATTTATTTGTCCGATTTTATTTTTTTACATTGAGGAGCCATTTTTGTCATGCAAATGTGTTACTCTTTTGAATGCATATTGCAATGTGTTGTTGTGTTATTTCATGTCTACAGGGCTCTAATAATGTTAAAAACACACATTTAGAAAGCCATAAACAGGTTTACTATGCTCTAACTACGAAAAAATGTATTAATATTGCATTCCACTTTGCAGAACTTGCAGCCAATTAACTGCGATAAACAAGGGCTTGCTGTAATAAATAATTTCAGAAAATGTGTTTGTGTTACTTATAGACTTATTAGTCACTGTAGGGTTTACATGTGGGATAACAACTTCCAATTTTCCGCGGGCTATCTGTTTTTTTTTTATTATTGTTGGCATCCGTACAGAAATGCTGTGTTGTCACTGCTTTTTGTTCAAAGTTAGTTGGAAAAAAAACTGCCCATTTTGGTTGGTGAGCCCCGTTACATCCATCCAGGAAACATGACATTTCTGGTCACATGTTTCTTTGTTTTGCAGTGAATATTTTCATTTGTTGTAACGGTCTAATATAAAGGCATTGAAATGGCCGCTTGTGCAATCTCTCATTCTTCTGCAGCCCCTCCCTTTTTGTTTGGCCCGCAGAGAATTTAACACCGGGTAGTGAAGGGGTAGTGGGTGGGGGTGTTTGAACCCTTCCTCACCCCGCCCTCTGTTATCTCTAAGCAGAGCAGCACAGCAATCAAACAGTATAATGTAGTGTGCATGGTGAAGGTGGTCTCTATTAATCCTTCACTGCGTGAAGGATTCACTGATGAATGATGGTCACCGTACAGTACAAGCCCCCCAGACCAGACTTCATGTGTCACATGATACTTTAGGCGCACCTCTGCCACACAGATGTTGGCTAGATGTAAGCGTTTTAACCGGGGGTAGGGGGGTCTAAGATGATAATCTGTCTGTTTTCGCTATTTTGCTGCAGCAGGATGAGCATCAGTGCCTCGTTTGTGTATTTCTGTTCCCTTATATTCCTTCAGCCTTTGTCTGATTTGATGTCAGTTTGCACAAAAAAACAAAACTGCATTTAAAAGTTTAGGTTTTTAAAAATTACCACACTCTGGTGGACATGACGTCAGTCCGAGCAGGTTTCCTTAAGGTGGTGCTGATTGGTAGACACGTCGTCAATATTTCTGGGATGTTTTGATACATTTTTCATATTGAGCAGCTTTGCCTTTGTGTTTTGATTTTACTCAGGCACGTTTTTTTGTATCACTCTGTAATTTATGCCTCCTGTCATAAAATTTGCGTTTTTTTGGGGAGAGAAGGTGGGTGGAAGCATAGCACCCAGGTTTGACCTATTTTTTTGGTGAAGATAATGAGAAACAATTGGCATTTAATCATCGTTAGCTTTACAGTCTTCTCAGCTTACTGTATTGTGTTTCCTAAAAAAAAGCATATTCTAGTGGGAGTAATCTTGTTTCCCATGGCTGTCCGACGACCCCCCCCCCCCCCTGCAGGACATTGCACTTGTCCGATCACAGCGGCCGCTATCAGTGAAAAGATTGTTTTCTTTTCTTGCTAAAAATACCAAATGGAGCTGAAACAACCGACCTGATCCTGATGTTTGCATAGTGGCCGCATTCCAGCATTGATGCTGCTTAGCTTTCCATCCCAGTCAAAAGCCGGTTCTCAGACTGACCACATCGTCACGCCTTTGTGCTTCTTCTTTTTTTTTAAATTTAAATACACTTCTTCAGCATTTATTTACTTTTTGCCATCTGCCACTTTCTCCATCATAGCAAAGCTTCAGGTTCTTTTCTCTTAAAGTGCATAAATGTCACAAAAATCCATCCTTGGAGGCTTTGCACGTGATTTCACGCTGACAGAAAATGTCAGGAGCAGCTGGCAGAATGTAACTTCAGTCCGGACACGCCTCGGTTAATCTGGTCATCTGCTGCGCGCTTTAAATGCCAGACCCGTATTCCTGCACTTAATGCGCCATCAGCGCCGATGATGACCTGTAATTAAAAACAAGCAACTATGGCAGTGATGGAGGAATTCCCTTCACATAGGAGATGCCTTGGAAAACTGACGTGGAGGAAAAACAAGCCGAGGAAGGAATCGCAGGACGTTTCTATGAATCATGTGACGACAGACCGAAGTTTCTGCTGTGACCGCTAAACAAATTCAGATAACTTAAGGTGCTTGTCAGCTCATTCTTCTTTATTTGTCAAGTTTGCCCAGGAGCTTATCAGAGTAATTTAGGTCAGGGACACTGGGTGTGACCAGGATGGACAGGATCAGGAATGAGTACATCAGAGGGACAGCACATGTTAAAGGTTTCGGAGATAAAGTCAAAGAGGCCAGACTGAGGTGGTTATGGACATGTCCAGAGGAGAGAGAGTGAATATATTGGTAGAAGGATGCTGGGTTTTGAAGTGCCAGGCAGGAGGCCTAGAGGAAGATCAAAGAGGAGGTTTATGGATGTAGTGAAAGAGGACATGAAGGTACTTGGCGTGAGAGAAGAAAATGCAGAAGACAGGGTTAGATGGAGGCAACTGATTTGCTGTGGCGACTCCTGAAGGGATAAACTGAAAGGAAAAGAAGAAAAAGCAACTCCCTCATTTACGGTGCAATCAAAATTAAGTAAAGTACCGCATGTAAAACATGATGTAACTATGCAGGTATGGAAATAAACACTTAAACACTAATATATATGCAAAGCATTGCTATTTTTACATTGATTATAACCCACAAGGCATGTCGGGTAACTTCTTGTGGGTTCCCAGCATTCCCTTCAGCATTAAACGGCCTAATTATGGAGATCATATGCACAAAATGGCAGGCTTTGTGTTAATATGCAGCAGTCTACTGTATTTCTGAACATAATTTCTTGACGGTATGTGTGCCCATGCGGGCTTCCCAGCATGCCTTGCTTCACCAAAAGCATAGTTATGGAGATTATTTGCACAAAATGGCCGGTTTTCACCCAAAAAATAATGTTTAGATCAAAAAATCTTTGTTTGCAGGGGAATATGCAGAGGTTCACCTTTTCCTCTGTCATAATTTTTTGTTGGGTACGTCTGCATGCGGGCATCCCAGCATGCCTTGCTTAAAAAAAAAAAACTAGTTATCTGCACAAAATGGCAAGTTTTCCCCACCCAAAGAATGATTTTGATCCAAAATCAGTGTATTTGTGGTGGAATATGCAGGGCTTCACTGTTTCTCCACACACATTATAGCAGCTAATTTATATCACTTTCTTGTAGCTTTCCAGTGGTACTTTAGCTTAGCATTGGTAGTGGAAACAGGTTAGTGTGACCAAAACTGTGTTTGGAGGCACATGCTGACCTGTGACACATGTCATCACTTTTGTCTTGAGCATGTGTCACGCGCTACACAAACATTTGTATTCCTTTGGGAATTTTCCACCGTTATTTTCGTTTTTTCGTTGTTACAAAGCGCCATTGTCGACACCTGCAAGAGAGCTGACGTCTCTTTTTTGACAGAGTTTGTTTTGTTGGCAGCGTGTCGCACCAATGCGACAGCTCTTGTTGACATCACAGGGCTTTCAATTGAGGCTTCATGGTGGGAAAACTGAGCTGAGCGTATTGGTCGGGGTTGAGGGGGGCTGTTGTATTATTAAGGTGCTCCAATCTCTCTGAAACACAAGACGCTGTCTCAGACACGCTGCGCTCTAAGGCTGTTTATGGAAGCAAAATGCTGCTTCATCGCAGACAACAATAAGACCTAATAAGAAGTGCATTAGAAACGTGTCAAGGTGCACATTTAACATTCAAGTATTTTTTGTTTTGTTTTGTTTTGCACAGATTGGTCTGCTTTTGCACTTATACACTGTGTGGAGTTATGCAAGCACTGTGAGTGTGGTGTCTTTGCCATTTTTGAAGCTTGATTAAGTACAACGTGAACACGTTCCAGCGGAGCATCATGTGCAGCGCAAGTGTCTGTCCGAGAGAGAGTGTGTGTGTGTGTGTGTGTGTGTGCGTGTGTGGTTCCTAACTTTTACATAATCCACCACAGCATCCCATTTTTTCTGTCTCCTGTTGCCGTGGCAAAGCACATTTCTAGCAGCATAGAGAATGAGATTGTCATTGTTAATAAGAAGTACAGGCCGACGCACACACACGCACACACTGTGTGTTTCAGTTTTTGCAATGTTAGGAAGAGAGTGATGTTTATCGCCCTTAACTGAATATGAAAATGAAACTCTTTAAACATTTTCAATTGGACATAAACAGAGAAGCAACTCAAGTGTCCTTCTCAAACTCCTCTTAGAGTAGGCGTGTCCGAGGTGCAGCCCGGGGGCTATGGGTATGTGTGCAGGTGGGCTTCCCAGCATGCCTTTTGGCATAAATGGGCCTAGTTATGGAGATTGTATGCACAAAATAGCAGGTTTTCTCACAAAATAAATGTTTTCATCAGAAGTCTGAATATGCCGGCATGCTCTGTATCTCCAAATCTTAACATCCTGTTGGGTATGCGTGCATGAGGGCTTCCCAGCATGCCTTGCAGCATAAATGGCTTTAGTCACCTTAGTCGACGGTTCGGTTGTTCCTACCTATATGTACCACTATACTGTGGTTTGTATGTCGCTCACGCTATCATGTTTTATGAAAAATAATAGATAAAGGGTTGCTGTATTGTGGTTGACTATTAGGGGCCTATTAGTCAAAAATATTGAAAAACAAGTTAAATGTTGTATTGTGGGCACCTGGCATCAGTAATGTTATGAGACATGACGTTACATCAGACTGGCTACCGAGCTAGCAGAGCCCAGCAGACAAATCATGGCTTAGATCAAATTAAGCAAAGGTTCTCCTCTCATTCCTTGTGGAAGTGGTATGTTTTTGGCTTCATTATCTTGCTTCCCTACTCCATTTGAAACACTTCCGTTTAGAAAGCGTACATTGGAGAGGCCAACTCATTATGGAGATTATAGATACAGAATGGTAGAATGGGGAGGCTCGCCGTCCACCCCACTTCTTGTTGGGTATATGGGCATGTGGGTTTCTCAGCATGCCTTGCGGCTTAAAAAGCCTAATTATGGAGAGCATATGCACAAAATGGTGTCTCTTCCCACAAAAAAAATGTTTTGATCAAAAATCTGTGACTATGCGGGAGTCAACTGTATCTCCCTAATGTAACTTCTTGTTGGGTATGTGTAAATGTGGGTTTCCCAGCATGCCTTGCGCCATAAGAAGCAAAGAGGCCAACTAAGTATGGAGAATCATTCATCAGTGAATATGCTTATTTCACTATGTTTTCAAATGTAACTTCCTGCACAAAATGGTGGGTTTTCCCACAAAAAATAATTTGTTTGATTGTGAAATTTTTGGATCGTTTTGATAAATAATCTGTGACTTTGGCTGCTCTGAGCCTTTGCCCGAAAACAGTAGCCCTTGCCGGGCCACGCCAGGTTGCACCTCCAGCTCTATATTGTGTTTCTCCTGACCTCCGTAGCGGCACACCGGCGGCTTAAAGCACGTGTCCGAATATAGTGCACCTTGCTGGACCATAGCATTTGGCTCTCTCTCTGCTCTTTACTCTGCTTCTCCTGGTAGTAGTGACGTGGTAGTAATTAGGTCATGATGTTTGATTAGGACAAATCAGCAGGCACACTTGGTCAAATCCTAATATTTCCTTCTTACCTCTGGTGTGCGCCAACTACAGCTAAATCTAAATTACAACAGTTGATGTTCAAAAATTATCAGTACCAAATTGGTCTCGAGAAGCACAAAGTTATCTGTTTTGCAATTTGGCAAAAGAAAATATCGTGCCTCACCTTATAAAATCAACAGAGCAATAATCCCTAACCCGCCCCCCAATTCTCACTTCTTTCATTTCCTGGTGTGAAAACAATCTCACACTCACTTATTATTCTCCCTACCCCCCAAAAAATGTTTCCACACCTCGTCCAATGGGACGTTATTGTGTGTGAGCGCCAGAGGAGAAAAAGGCCTGAATGGACTGACTGGCAGACTCATTCAGCGCATGAAAAGGCTGGCACTCGATGGGAACGGCCGACGTGGGCGCACTGCGAGTCGGCATTGTTGCGCTCGGGGCGAACTGTTGGGATGGCGACACCAAGAGGGCGTTGTTTCGAGGCCTGGACGCCATCTTTGTTCTTGGTTGGGGTTGCGTGCGGATCAAGAGTACTGCTTTGCTGTTGTCTCCTTTCTGCATGAATTCTATTCCCATCTATTAAAGGTCCTAGTTTTTTTTTTTCAACAGTGTCAGGTCAGATGGTTCCACCGCTTCCATAAATGGACATCCGCCCTATCCATGTATCCGAACAGATACAAGGCTTATCATGCTGCAGATGAACCAGCGGTCCTAGTGATTCATTCACTGAGTCACTGCCATCAGGGTCCTTGTGGGCTGCTATTATTAGCCAAGACGGTGTCGGTCTATCTCACTGGCCTGTTGTCCCCATCCTGGGCTCTCTGTCATCTCTTTGTGTGGACCGAAGGAGATGCTATCAGGTTGCTGGTACCTTCTAACACAGAGGGGGGTGCTGACATTGTCGGGATTTGTATGAGACCACCTCACTCATTCAGGCAGATGGAAGGACGCCCGTGGAAACAAGGAAGGCATCCCGCTGACCGGCACAAAAACGATGATTTTCTTTGCACTCGTGTTTGGAAGTACGAGTAGGGCATAATCAGTGCACTGATTACTACTTTTGTCTCATTTGATTGGACAAATGTCTGCGCCAACCGCTTCTCCAATACTTACAGTACATGCCTTGGTTGTGTTAACCATAAATGCTCCAATTAACATCTCTATTCAATTAACATCTAATCTAATGTATTCATCTATATTAACATCTCTATCTACCTCTGCTCTGCGTGTTGGCATGAAAGTTGGCCCCACTCCCACTTACTTTACAATGCACTCGTCAGCTGTATTAATGCTGACTGACCGCTATTACAACATTGGTTCTGCTGCTGATGTGTTGTGCAATATTTGTTTGGTTTTTTTCGGGTGCCCCATAATTATTGGACCGCATGGCTAACTATTCCAAACTCAGATGTGTTTTTCCACCACTTATAATTCTACACTGTAGGCCACGCCCTCCCGCAAGACACAACCCGCATCATTAGGTATGCTTAAATGCGATGCATTCACATGTATGCAGCTCGGTTGTGGGATTGGGTTAAAAATTACCCATTTGCTCAAAATACTTGCCAAATAAGACTGCACACAAGCCCTCAGTATGCACATCTTCCAGGATCCTTCCCTCCAAGACTGAAACTGGATCGTCCAAATTGTCCTCTCCGTCTATTTTCAGCATCTTCCCCAAGTGTCGGCGGCTTCGCGTTGCTTTCACGCTGCGTTTGGTGTTTGACAGCCCACCGCTAAATTCGGAAAGGGTGGCTTTTATTTATAGCAGGAGCAGATGAGATAACCGATGGCCTCCTTTGAAGTGGAGAACGCTCGCACCCAAGCGATCAATCACACCTTGAAAGTCTCACCTCTTTACCTCAGCCTGCAAGTATGCGCAACGTCCACGTCGCAGGAGTCAAGTTTCCTGACACCTGTGCGAAAGAGCGGGCGGCGCTCGTGTGTTTGCGACAGAGCGGTGAAAGGTCGGCATGTGGGGGCCTGCCCGATGTTGCCGGTCTTTATCATCCAGTGCGTGCGGCACTCAGACGTCTCTTCTTTCTTCCTTCTTTGCAGGTGTGTCGTCGCGCATCCCAGAGATCATGGCGGCCGCCGGGACGCACTCGCCAGGAGGCCCCAGCGGCATCATCCGGAGTCAGTCATTCGCCGGCTTCAGCACACTGCAAGAACGGCGGTCGCGGTAAGAACCACGAAGGGCCGGATCAGGTCGGGAGGTGAAGGAAGGAATGATCGCCGTGTCGATGCTTCACTCAGATGTCAGTCACGTGATTGATGGATTGATTAGGGGTAGGAAAACTCTGAGGCTAACTTACCTTAATATTTACTTGATTGTTATCCCTTAGATCTACAAGTAGTGATTTTAAAGGCATTCAGAAGTCTCAATTAGTGTCAGCGGCCTCTTATTGATCTACGTTGTAAGTTAGAGGAGGGATTGTGGGCAGGCGGGGCAGAACCAGACTACAGAAAACTTTCATTAAAAAAAAAAAAAAAACACAAAAAATTATTTCATAAATACAGTAATATTTCCTTTATCTCTGTTTATTGCTTCCAGACCCGACCACAATTAGTGAATTTCCGCAAAGTAGGATTCAATAAAAATAAACAGAACGTTTTTATTTTTAGAGAATAGAAAACCTGTTTGACTTTCTAAATATGGGTTTTAGCATTATTAAAGCCCTGTAGACAATAAATACCACCCTTGTAATCATTTTCACACTTGTTAAAGAATAACAGCTAGAAGGCACATAACAGCTAGCGAGCTAACTGCCTAGCCTCCCCCCCTATTTACTTTTTCTACGCTTAAATTGTTTCAAACAAAGTGGGGAAGAAGGACAAGGAAGCCAAAAATGTACCACTTCCACACGGAATGAGACACTCAATCTCAGTTACGTCATGTCTCATGATATTACTGATGACTAGTGACCAGAATAAGACAGACAACTTGTCTTTAAATTTTTGGCTAATAACAGGTCATAGTTAACCATAAAACAGCGAGCATTTATTATTACTATTATTATTACTATTATTATTATTATTATTATATTTTTTTAACCACAATAGAGATATGGAGCGGTATTCAAAATACAATATAGTGAGGGACAACCGTACATCAAATTTATGTACATACATACCTATTTTGCAACTAAGGGCTATTATTTTATTCAAAAAATAATGTGCAGTTAGCAATCTGACAGTTTTTGCAAGTTTATCCTCTAACCATGTTTGACAGTCCTTGAACGCACCATTGCTGTGTTCTCCGACGCTGCACAGACAAGCATTAAACTGTGTTTTCCTGTTGGTCTGTGGCCTCATATTTGTTCCTAAATGCTCATATCGCGTGGGAATGCATAAGATTTGATTTTGTTACTGAGTGCTAATGCACGTATTTGTCACAACATACGACAGCATTATAAAAACAAACTCCTGACTCATGCTGATGAATCATTTTGTGCTCATAAGCTGATGTTGTAGATGTCTCAGAGGTATACACAATACATGATAAACAGCATTATATTGCTCTAATGTAGGATTCTCGAGAATATTAGTGGTGAACTCTCAAGCTTCTGTTGTCACTCACAGGCCAAGATTAGGCTTGCGAAATTTAAAGTAAACATGTCTGTCCACATGTTTACTTTATGTACCATGTCTTCTAAACGAAGCCGCACGGTGGCTGAGTGGTTAGCACATTGGCCACACAGTCAGGAGATCTGGAAGACCTGGGTTCACATCTCCGTTGGGCATCTCGGAGTTTGCATGTTCTCCCGGTGCGTGTGTGGGTTTTCTCCGGGTACTCCGGTTTCCTCCCACATTCAAAACACATGCTTGTTAGCTTAATTGGCGACTCTAAATTGTCCATCGGTATGAATGTGAGTGTGACTGGTTGTTTGTCTATATNATAACACATTTTTGCTGGATCATAACTGTCCCACAAATTATCGCAGGTATTTTCAACAAAGTGCCCTGCGATTGACTGGCGACCAGTCCAGGGTGTACCCCGCCTCTCGCCCAAAGTCTGCTGGGATAGGCTCCAGCATCCCCGTGACCCTAATGAGGATAAGCGGTGTAGAAAATGAATGAATGTCTGTAAACAAGACGAAGTTTTAAGTGCCATCATTTTTGGGAAATAACAGGATACTATTGGAAAGTGAATGGAGTGAGGTTCCATGGTCTGCCAAGGTTAGCATGTCTCTTAGTCTCCTCACCGTCTCAGACAAAGGTCAGGTTTCAGTTATTAAAAATATACCTTACAGTAGCAATTGACCACCAAATTCTAATATGGCAATTAGAACTCACTTTTGGCATGAAAGAAACTGCATTAAAATGGTTTCAGTCTTATCTGCCAGATCGCCTGAAGTTTGTATCGATTAGTAACAAAGAATCCAGACATGGCATCCCACAGGGTTCTGTGCTAGGACCAGTATTGTTCAGCCTTTTTATGTCCCCCTTAGGTAATATCATTAGAACACACTCCATTATTTTCCATTGGTATGCAGACAACTGTACTTATCAACGAAACCTAATTACACCCATCAGCTGTCCAGTTTCAGTTGGCTCTCATGTGTGCAATGAGATGACTGCATTTGTGATTTGGCTGTGCAAATATCAAAAATAGAAAATGAAATGTCATTACATCTACTTTAACATGTCTTAACGATCAATAGGCTAGACTTAAAGTTTAGCTCGGGACTTAGCCTCATTTTCATTTTTACGTACTTGACTTGATATCTCATCTGAAAAATCATTCATCTTGTCTCTGGCTTGCGTTCGCTTTCAAAGCGGGTGCCTTCCTGCACCGAAAACCCATGCATGACGGCATAGTGACAAAATCATGGCAAATATTACCAATCATAAGTCAAGTTCCACGTGACCGATTTCCACCATTTAAAGACTTCTACGCAGTGTGAAGTCTGCACTTTTGATGTGAGCTGGAAGCGGGGGGGGCCTGTGTGTGGCTGCGCTGACAGTACAAGGTTGTGCACTCCTGAGGGTTTCAAGAAGGCAGTTGGTGTGTTGTCCGGACATGGAGCGTGTCAGTCTGCACGCGTGTGGCCATATGCATTTAGGCATGTTTGCATTTTGCTTGCAGACCCTGGATTTCAACTGAAGCGTGCGTGCGTGCGTGCGTGCGCCACACTACAGTAGAGCATGTGCGTGCCCCTCAAGGCTGGCCTACATTTGTGGCAGTCGTGTGGCTGCGTCGGCCGCCCTGCCGCGTTCCAACTAGTTTGGGGCTCGCCGTCGCCTCGTCTTCCGCTGGGCGTGTGTTCATCACGCTCAAGGAAATGTCAGCTAAATCGGAGAAAATGAAATGTGTGTGGGGGGGGTGGCCGGTAGATGAGGCTGACCTAAAATGGAATGATGGCCCGCAGAAAACCTCTCTGAGTTGCCAAAGCCACACAACTATATCGGCGTGTACAGTGCATTTTTCCAAAAGCATTGTCCCCAGTGTTAATATTTGAATTCCATTGACTGCTGTGGTATTTTTCTCTCCTTTCATGCAGTCACAATGTCAGTCAATGGCCAGTAAGCTGATAAGCGAACAGCAATTGAATGTCACGGCGTGCCAGGAGTGCCATCACCTCATTGTAGTACCTTCTCCTGTGTTTTGTTAGTTCACTCCAGCGGAAAATAACTTATGTTTTTAGGGGTTTTGTGGTTGGAGCGTGAGATCGACAGACGGATCGGTGCAGCATCTGCAGTAATGCGGTCGCTGTACCGGACCGACGTGGTGAAGAGACCGCTGAGCCGGAAGGCAAAGCTCTCTGTTTACCGATCGATCTACGTTCCCACCCTCACCTATGGTCATGAGTTATGGGTCATGACCGAAAGAACGAGATCGCGGATACAAGCGGCGGAAATGAGTTTCCTTCGTAGGGTGGCTGGACTCACCCTAAGAGATAGGGTGA